>JZKD02S2287389.1:13318-26499 GCA_000966675.3 Picea glauca | reverse complement strand
ACGCACGATTTTATGACAGAATATAACTAGAATCGTTCTTCTTATTATTTTTCTTCGACATGCATATCACGTCTTTGCATTATACTGTAATTTTCCATGGGCGAAAGAGTGGATTTTAAAGCCCGACAACGACATTCAAATAATTTTATTTCTATCGAAGATGCCATTCACAAGTACGATTAAATGAACTATTCAACTTGCATTACGCCAAAGCAACGTCATAAAGTATGAATTTGTAGCAACGACATGCTAATCACTTATCTAGTTTTTTTTTTCCCAAAATTGGACTTTTTTCTGGACAATGCTGATTTTTAAAAAACTGTACAAAGTCTACCGTTAGTAGCCAGATCAGTTTTACCGACAGATAGTCCATGTAAATCGTTGTTTAGTAGGTTAATACTGTTACTCAGATTTGGATGGGATCCGTGGTGACAAAGAGATCCAATTTTCACATGGTTTTAGTCAAGATCCATCTTAATCCGTCGTCTATTAAGCACGGAAAGGTTTCATGGTGTAAACTTTTCACGAAAGATTCGGGATTACATGCAAATAACAATTAGGCGGACAAATGTACGGAGATTTGTCCCACTGAGAAACCTAGCTTCTGAATGGGATAGAATTAAACAGAAAAGAATAAAACAAGTGGGGTTCAAGATTATGGCTTCTGATTGACTTCCTTGGATTTCTTGTATCTTGAACGTAGATGTATGTGGATGAGAGCAGTTGGACAATAAACGGATTGATTGATTGAATTGTGAGCAAGCCGCTGTGGCCCTAAGCATAAGTAAAAGTAATCTCGTGACCAACAGGATCGACTAGCCAGCTCTTAATTCTTCGAAAACAAATCCCAATCGCCTGTGCGTATTGCAATCAAAATTAGCGGCAAATCCCAGTCACCTGTGCGTATTACAATTCAAATTAGGGGCGGATTCATGGGTATTACAGGCCCATCACGTGAAAGTTTTACGCTTTGCTCAATGGTCGCGTCTGTTTCGTCTCAATCTTTGAAATTATGTACGATGTGTTTCCAACTATGTCCAGTGCTTTTCGTCACAACCCGCCAAAACGCCATCGTGTCCCCGGCCATACTCTATTGTAATTTATATATGGCAAGTAGGAGGTTAATCAGTTTAATGAATAATTCGTGTTAATAAATACTTAGTCACAAATTAGATTTCAATCTCCAACCAATAAAGAATTCAGTAAACTACCGTACTTTATTGAAAAATGTATTTTATTAAAAAAATGCACAGAGACCGTATTAAATAGAGCAAGGATTGGAGTTTACAATTAACACTCCCTCTTTATAATATCAAAGTGTTGTGGTTGGAAATCAAACACGGTTTTTATCAATGGCTTGTAAAGATGTATGGGAGTTAATCTTGTGAGCCACAAAATTGTAGAGTTATTTCACCATTTTTTACTAGTTTGTGTATAAAGTGATAGTTTTTCCCTTTTTGTGAAAAATATGGTTTTTCAACAAAGAAATGTTGAAGTGTTGTCATTGAAAATAGGAGTTGGCTCATTTTTCTGTATGTGACATGTCTTTCAATAATCTTTGTAACCATACAGCTTCACAGAAAGCTCAGTAGCAGCGACATACTCTACCTCTGCAGAATATATGGAGACAATGGGATGCTTCTTTGATGCCCAAGAAATCATATTTGTGCCCAAGTGAAAAGCATATCTTGAAGTGTTTTTCCAGTCATCTAGGTTGCCTACACAATCATTGTTAGTATAGCTAGAAAGATGATCATCTTTAGACTAAGTGTAACATAATCCAAAATTGAGTGCGCGTGCAACATATGTCAGAATCCTTTTGGCCATTTTCTAGTGAGAATCTTTGGGAGATTTCTGCATACATGAGATCAGGTCTAATAGTTGTAAGAAACAACAGGTTGCCTACTAAACTTTTATATAAAGTAGAATCTATTGTAGGGCCTTCATCTTGCTTGCTCAATTTTGTGCCTAGGGGTATAGGAGTTTCTACTGAATTGCAGTCTTCCATGCAGAATCTTTTGATGATGTTTGTAGCATACTTGTGCTGATAGGCAAAAATTCATTTGGTTGATTGATCAACCTCAATCCCCAAAAAATATTTCATTATGCCAAGATCTATCATCTCAAATTCAGATTGCATGGTATGCTTAAAACTATCTAACTAAAGATTGTCAGTGTATATCATATCATCAACATATAGGCATACAATCAGAATTTTACCTTGCTTATCTATTTTGGTGGTTCATTTTGACTTCTGTTGAAACCACTCTTGATCAAGTAAGCATCAATTCTATTGTACCAAGCTCTTGGAGCTTGCTTCAAGCCATACAAGGATTTCTTCAACCGATACACTATGGTTGGATGCTCTTTGACTTCAAATCTTCGTGGTTGATCCACATATACTTCTTATTCTATGACACCATTCAAGAAAGATGATTTGACATCCATATGGTATACTTTCCATTTGTGTTGAGATGTTATGGCTAAAAGGGTCCTTACAGTATCCAATCTTGCTACTGGAGCAAAGGTTTCACCATAATAAATGCATGGTTACTGAGAGAATCCTTTTGCAACAAGTCTTTCTTTGTGTTTTTCAATTTGTCCATTTTCATTGAGTTTAGTCTTGTAAACCCATTTGACACCAATGTTGGTCTTATGCATTGGCAGATTGACAAGATCCCATGTCTTGTTCTTCTCAATAGAGTCAATTTCTTGGTTCATGTCTTGAACCCAATGTGGCTCTTTAGTTACCTCTTTAAAAGATGTGGGTTGGCATAATAATAATGCAAAATGATTTTGTTGATTAATATCATCCAATTGTTGATGGATCTCTTTCAAGCTTCTAGTTCACTAATTTTGGACTTCATAGGATGAATTTGTACTTGAAGAATAGATGCTCAAGGAACTTTCAAGTTGTCCTTGTACCTGCAATCGTGGAAGGATAGGCTAATGTGTTTGTTTTCCTGAATTTTTTGTGTGTTCAGAAAGTGGCAGCAACAGATTTTGATTGTCCATAGGGCGATTTTCAGACTCACTACATAACTGATTTTCAAGAAATTTTACATCTCTACTAAGAATAAGTTTATTTAAAATTAGATTGTACAAGAGGTAATCTTTAGATGTTTCACTGTAGCCAAGAAAAATGCATTTCTCACTTCGATCATCAAGATTCTTCCTCAATTCAGAAGGTATGTGAGAGAATGAAATGCATCCAAAGGTTCCGATATGAGTGACATTCATTTTTGTCCCACTCCATGCTTCTTGAGGGACCTTCATTTTGACACTGGTGGTTGGAGATTGATTAAGAAGTAGACTGAACACACTACAACTTCAGCCCAAAATAAATTTGACAAACATTTCTCTCTGAGTAGGCTCCTTGCCATGTTCATTATAGTCTGATTTTTCCTCTCAGTCACTCCATTTTGTTGTGGAGTATACTTGGTTGTGGTTTTCATGATGATGCCTTGTGAGTTGCAAAAATTTGCAAATCCTTTGGAACAATACTCACCTCCTCCATCTGATTTGAGTATTTTTACATACTTCACGCTCTGTTTTTCAGCTTCAACCTTGAATTCCTTGAACTTTGTGAAGGTTTTAGACTTGTGTTTGAGGAAATAGATCCATATTTTCCTACTAAAATCATCAATAAATGTTAGAAAATAAAATCCACCATCTAGTGACTTTGTTTGCATTGGTCCACTTAGGTCAATGTGAACCAGCTCTAAGTGTTGTTTGGCTTGATTGAAGGATTGTGGAAAACTAGCTCTCTTATGTTTACCACAAATGCAAGACTCACATGGGGGATTTTTCTCTTTGAAAATAGGTAGAACTTTGACCATGGAGTGCTTCTGCAAGAGACTTAGACTATAAAGGGTAGATGTCCAAATATTTCATGCCACAACATAGTTTCATTGGGTGAGGATGCACTTTGTGCATAGGGTTGGTTCATATTTGCAATTATAAGAGTCAAGGGAAACATCTTATTCCTAGTCATATGGATTTCAAAAATCAATTTTCTGCTAAATTTTCTGCTAGGAGGTTTGTCATAGATCCTAGAGGACGATCCTTTAAAAAGTACCTTATAGCCATGTTCCATTAGTTGTCCTACACTGAGCAATTTATGTTTCAGTTCTAGAACATGATAGACATCATGTATGTCTTTCTTTACATCTTGTTTAGTCTAAACATGGACAATTCCTTTGCATTGGACTTTGACTAAAGAGTCATCTCCAAGTGTAATATCATAAGAAACAAAAGAATCAATGCATGAAATTAAATCATTTTTACCTGTCATGTGATTGTTTCATCCACTTTAGAACAACCAGAGGTCCTTGTGTTGTTCTTCATACTTGTGGCAAGAGAGAAACATCCCATCTGAGGATTCTCCTTCATGATTTGAGACATGTGCTATGCCTGAGTTCTGAGCTACTTGCTTCTTCATGCATTTAGATTCATAGTGCCCATACTTTTTGCATTAATAGCATTGTATGTTGGATTTGTCATTTGATTTCCTCCCTCTTCCTCTTTGTTGTTGAAATTGTTGATTTTGATGTGTCTGGCCTTCACCAAAGTGATGGTTTCTAGGGCTTCTCCCTCTTCCTCTATGACCTCTACCTTTATCTATGCCTCTCCCTCTATTGAAGGAGAATTGGGTCTTGAAGGCATGGGACATTGAGTCATATTTCAGATTGAATCTGGTCTCATGTGAGAGTAGAGAACCCAATAGTTCATTTGTTGAAAAATTTGACAGATCCTTGGATTCAAGGATGGTTGTAAAAACCATCTCAAATTTCTTTGGAAGACTTCCGAGGACTTTCTTCATAATCATATGATCTAGGATGGCTTCACCAATCAACTTGCTTTGGTTTACTATTCCCATGACTTTGGTCATGAATTGATCAACATTCTATGAATTAGTCATCTGTAAAGTCTCAAAGTGTGTCCTCAAGGTCTGCAGCTTGACTATTCTCCCCTTGTCATTTCCCTGGTAGGTTGTGCTAAGAATGTCCCAGGATTATTTTGAGGTAACAACACCTGTGATATTTGAGAATATGAAGTCATCTACTGAGTTATGAATCTAGAACTTGGCCTTATTCTCTCTTTTCCTTTGTTCTGTCTGAGCATTTCTTTGTCGATTGGTCATAGAAACCATATTTGCTAGATCTGGTTCCACATAGCCATGATCCACTGGATCCCAACACTCTTGTGATTTTAAGAAGGATCTCACTCTTTTGTTTTTGTAAAAAAACTTCAGAACAATAGAAGTAATTTTGGTGCCCTTTCTTAGGGTTAAAAAAAATCACCATTGATTAAGAAAACCCCGTTTAATTTCCAGTAAAAAAAAAAAAATACCAATCTATTTGACTGGCTTTATGAAGAAACTCACTGTCAAATAAAAAAATTATCTCGTGGATATCCTTTGGTTAACACCTTGTTGAGGCTCCTCTCCACCTTGGGATTTGACCCTATCGTCCATGTAACCGTGGGCCTGGAAAAAATCTTTGGAAAATGATTTGTTCTTCTTCTTTTCTTTATCGTCTAATAGGAGTTCCATGAGGGGTTTCAACCACGCGACTGTGAAGGAACCCTAGATCTACCACAAGGACCATGACAGGGATAGCCTAAGGCATGGAAAGGCGATCTTAAGAGATATGACCATGGTTTTAATGAACACCAACACTGCAAATAAATCGAACCAAAGGATCACGACTACGATCATATCACTATCGAAGTGCAAATCCACTTCCCCACTTCTCCACCTATAGCACCTTCAGGTACCACCATAAACATGATATCGAAACGACCACGAAGGGATGATCCAGGTGGATATTGGTGGCTACCCACCTATTCCAACTGGCTCCTCTTGATAGTTTTTAGTTCAACATGTTCTCCTGTACTTCTTTGTAATTGTGGGTTCTACACTTCTAGCATTGTTTGAATCCAGGAACGTCTTCCAGAAGGATATTGGTAGCCTCCCACCTAATCCAACTGGATTATTTTGGATGTTTTCATGTTATCACATCTTTCGGTACTTCTGGGGTTGTTTTGGGGCCCTAAACAGTGTTTTTTTTGGCTTTCCATAGTCAAACTGTAGATGGAGTTAGAGTTTGATGATGTAATGTGTATTTATCGAAAATATCTTTCCAACGGGCTATAACACACATAAAACGAAGGTCGTATGCAAAATTTACGACCTCGGGAAGTTGAGGTACCAACTTACCCATCGGGGCCCACATGAATTTTGGCGTTTCACCTCCTAGGGTTAGGTTTTTAGATGTCTAGGGTTTTGGAATTCATGAGTAATATTAAAAAGGCCTCTGAAGCCTCATTGTAATCATTCTACTCACATATATGCACATACCACATCTCTTCTCAGAGATAACTACCACCATTCAAGCAAGTTGTTTCAGTTCTACAGTTTTACAGTTTCAACCTATTTCATTTATTCAATAGAATATATTGTTCACTGGATATCTGTGTTTTTCTCCATATTTCTGTGTTTATTTTATTCAGGCTGTTAATTAGTTCGTTCCGCTCCTAAATCCAAATTAGTTGTATCAGATTGATTTTCTCTTCACTTATTTTTCTTCGTGCATGTCCCTGACAAGATATGGGTACAAGAAGTTGGGACTCAAACCAATCAAGTATTTTCAAGATTGGTCGCGTCGAGCCTGACAACAACCCATAGGGGACGAAAAGAAAGATGATGGAGCAGGAGATCCTTTTAAAATTTTGCTCAAGGAATCCCTTGCATGACAAAGGAACGAAATGATGGACAAATTTGCATAGATCCTTTGGGGACTGCCCATAGGAGAAGCATCTTCATCAAGTGTCCATGCACCCCCCTTCAAGGTACAGGTAAATTTTGATATTCCATTATTTGAAGGACTGATAGATGTGGATGTTGTAGATAAATGGTTGAATCTTCTCGAAGGGTATTTTTCGGTCCACAATTTTTCTAATAGGGAAAAGATTACTTTCGTAGTCCTCAAGGCCATCCCCCATGTTAAGGACTGGCAAGATACTTACTCTGAGAAAAGGGCCATATAATAATATGCATTATTTGCGGTCTCCCCTACATGGGATTCCTTCTGGGATGCGATTAAAGAGCAATAATACCCTATTGGAAGCTACGGGGACCATTACACCAGATGGACCACCCTATGTCAGGAAACAAACCAGAAAGTACTATATTTCACCAATATTTTCCATACCCTGTGCACCAAATTGGGTATCGAAGACTTTAAGCGACATCTGGTGCTCAAATACAGTGGCTCTTTGCATAGATACATAGATACATTACAAAAAAAATGGAGTTTTTGGACATCGCCTCATTGGGTACGACTTATAGATATGCAGTCAATATCGAGCAGAAATTTAAGCAGAAGAGGAGATAGCTTTTATCTGCAAACTCCTCACATTCGAAGTAGGGAAAAGGCGTCCCCAACCCACACAATAAGGAATATATCAAATATCGTCACTCTCAAGAAAACTAGTCCAAATTGCAACACAAGAAGGGTAATGAGAAGACGAAGAAAGACACAGGAAAATGGTGTGAATACCATAAAATCCCTTAGCACAACACAAAAGAATGTCGCTCCAAGTAGTCACTCATTGCTAAGATGAAGGCTTCTGAGTCAGAGGTCGATTCTGAATCCGAATCAAATCCAGAAGGAGGGAAGTGGATTATCGATGCTGAACCTAGTGCCACTGTCGCTACCACCAAATTCTAGCCAAGCGAACCAGAAGAACCAGAGGAAGGGGAATGCCTCTTTCACTCACATATGTGGGTAAGGGGGGATCCAATTCATTTCATTGTCGATAGCGGTAGTTAGAAGAACTTGATCTCAACAGAGGACATCAAGTGGATGGACTTGCCAATGAAACTGCACCCGCAACCCTACACCATCTCGCCAAGGAAGAGATCTTCGTGTCAGCCAAAAATGGCATCTTCACTATGGCATCAAGCCTTTCAAAGATGAGGTATTGTGTGATATTTCTCCCCTTGAAGTTTGTGATTTTATTTTAGGAAAACCATATTTGTGGAAGTGTTATGTTGTGTATGAGTCTAAACCCTGCAATGTTATTATTACTTTGGGTATAAAATTGTACAGGATACATGATAAAGATATTTCTTCAATCTTTGATAAGCAATGCAGTACAGTCATTTCACAGATTGGGAAGCTCTTCTTCTTTGTGATCTGTGCTCACTGTAAACAGAAGGTCACCGCCACATCTGTGGCCTCTACACAGAACCTCTCTTTATAATAGAATCAAGTGTATGGTATCATGGAAGAGTAAAAAGATATCTTCTCCTCGCCCACCGAGGTACCGATGCACTGCCAAGTTAAGCATCCAATTGATCTAACCCCTAATGCACCTCTTCCTAATGGACCAATATATCGTCGCTCGCTCATGGAAAATCACAAAATCAAGCATCATATCTAAGAAATTCTTTAAAAGGGGCACATCAGACCCAACTCCTCCCCTTGTGGATGCCCGATTGTACTAGTGCAGAAGAAGGATGAGACCTGACAACTCTGCATTGATTACATAGTATTAAACAAAATCATAGTCAGGAACTGGTACTCAATTCCCATAATTGATGACCTTCTTGACCAACTCAAGGGAGAAAAGTTCTTTAGCAAGATTGACCTAAAGTCTGGCTACCACCAAGTTTCCATCGAACCAACTGATGTATGGAAGACAACTTTCAAATCTAAAGAAGGTCTCTTAGAATGACTGGTAATGCCCTTTGGCTTAACAAATGCACCAACCACTTTCATGAGGTTGATAGATGATGTATTGATACCCTTCACCAACTCTTTTGTGGTGGTATATTTTTATTACATCCTCATCTTCAACAGAACTTGGGAGGAGCACAAGTGGCATATTCAGGAGGTTTTGAGCACTCTACGACAACACAAGCTATATGCCAACTTGCAAAAATTCTCCTTTGGCATGAACAAGGTCCAATACTTGGGCTACATTGCTGATGAGCATGGGGTAAATGTTGATCCAACTAAGATCCAAGTCATTCGTGACTGGCTAGCCCCAACCACACTAACTGAGCTTCGGAGCTTCTTGGGACTGGCCAACTTCTACCGAAGGTTTGTGTTGGGATTCACCCATGTAATATCCCTCAAATGAACCCAATTTCAAAAGTAATATAAATATACTTAAGATGGTGAGTTGTTTTGACCTCATTTGGTAATGCACATCATGTGGCATAGTGCGCGCATGAACTTCGTAGTAAAATGATGTAGTATGCACATCGTAGGATACCACACACAGTAGCTAAGGTGCACGCAGTATGGAGGACAATGAGCCTCATGTATATGATATGTATTATAGGTTGGTGAGACAGTTACTATAAGCTGGGATGCTTATGTTTTGGTATTAGGCCAGAATGCCTAGATGTCAAGGGCCAATGCACCTACTTTGTACATGAATCATGATTAATATAAATACATCGTTGCACCCAGACCGACCAGGATAAAAGAGATGGGGGACTGAACTTCACCAATTAGGGAAAGGGAGGGCCAAAAGTCAAGGGAATATTATATTGATATTCCTAAAACATAAAGTATGGATAATTATTTTATCCTAAGTCCTAAAGTTGGAGACAAGTGGACCAAAGTAACTTCTGATATGACAAGTGTCAAGTTGGGGACATGCATTCATATCGTGGGGGACTTAGCTCATTTGGGGAATCTTTTTCATAGGGGGAGATTTCTTACCAGAGTAGAGCCTGACCATCATTCTCACCATCACTTTCACGAAGAGTTCACAGTGATTCCTGTACACACTCAGTTATCCAGTCAATGATTCCATGACCATTTTCACTCACGCATTATGTTATCCTTGAGACAACCATTTCACCATTCTGGAACCTGTTTCCATACGTCCTTTTGTTTGGTGTACCTGGTTAGCTTGAAGCGGGATTGAAGAAGTGGGTTGTGAGGCCCATGAGCAGTTCTTTGAGTGAGAGAATTGCTATGGATTGATTCCCGAAGGTGCTAAACTACGACTACAATGCTCTAAGAATTTCGGTTCATCCTGTTGCGAAAGCCCTGGAAGAGAAGTGGGGCAGCTGAGGGACAGTTGAGCAGAGAAGGGGCACACTTCCTTGGGTGGGACATGCATGTGGGGAATGAGAGGCTATAGGCTGTTAGTTGAGTGAGCACCTGATACAGAGTCTTTCTTATTGTCGTTGAGCCTCAGCCTGGATAGGAGCCCTTTACCCTCGGTGGAGTTCAATCCCATCTCGAGGGTGACTCACTGTTGAGAGTGATGAACAGTGTAGTCTATGGCTGGGAGGTTTGTGGACGGTCTGTAAGCAGTTGGTGATAGTCTTTCTAAGATAAGTACCAATTGTATGATAAAATGATATGTTGTTTTGTTATTTACATGCCTATGTTACGATTTTAGCATATATGTGATTATGATTGCTTGTGTGTTTATGGGTAATTTCCTGTAAATGATGCATATCTGTATTTATTGTTATTTCCATATAAAAGTCGTATGTTACAGAAAGAAAATTGTTGTTTAACTTTAAAGATTCCGCAAGAATGTTGTATGTATATACTTTTAGCTGCATGCAGTAAAAAGTGTAAATATAGGTGGCATAACTTAGATGATTACTGAGAATGTTATCGACTGCTGTCAGAGCATGAGTGGTTTCTCTGGAGTGGCGCACTCCAGCCTGAGGTTGGCCAGGGGAATGTTACAAATTGGTATCATAGGTTTAGTTCAAAGCTGAGCTTGGATGGGCCAGAGGGGTATAGTTGAAGCGAATATTCACAGAAAAGTAACTTCAAAGTGACCAGGATTGGAGTCACGGAGTTTCCTTGGAAAAGATTGGTGTACTGGCGTGCGTGGTAAATTTTGGCACTGCGTGGGAAAACATTAGCGTGCCAGTGTGCACAGTAAGTTGTGGCACCGTGCGAAAGATTATTATGTGTGGATGCATGCACTAAATTTAACCTTGCGCGGTGAGCACACACATAGTAAGGTGCACATGGGGTGCACAAGTATTTCTTAACGTAGAGGATTTTGGTTGGTATGCGCATAAGTATGAGTATAAGTTGTGTCACGACAGTGTATTAAGTAGTTTGCACAGATATTTGGGCATGATGGAATATGTTGAACTTGACACGGTGCATGCATAGGATGAAAATGCATGTGGAATATCGGTGCGCAGTATCAAAACTGTGCAGAGTAGGTATTGGCGCACAACGTTAGAGTAGTGCGCGTAAGTAGTTGGTGCGATGAAGAAGAAATGCACAATAGATTTAGGTGCGTGGAAAAGTGTTTTACCTTATGATATTTCTATGCATGTTAAATATAAATGAACAGGTCAAAGTTTAATGCGTGCGAAGTCGCTTGGAAGGCGATGAGTCTGAGTTTAAATTGCATAATAATAAAAGAAAAAGAAACACACAACTGCATCGATGCATTAATTAATTAAAAAGAATTCTGAACTTTAATTTCCTCCAATTTAGACAGATTAAAATAAATTATAAGATTACAAGAAAAAACTTACTATAAAAGAGAACAAGATTCATAACATTACTAGTTAGAAATTGTAATAAAAAAGTCTAAAATCCGTTTCTGTATTTATATAATCGTAATAATTACAAAATTACAAAAAGAGGATGACAGCAGTTAGCCTATTGAAAGAGAGTCGTTTAAGAACATGCCTATCATCTTTGGTACTCTTTACCTCCATTACCAACTGTTCAAAATTTGTTGAGACATGCTTATTTTAGTTGAAGACTTACTTCAGCTTAGCGATCTCCGCCTTTAAAGAAGAGTCTAACCAGACTGGTTGATTCTCTCCAAGAGTTTAGACCACTTCAGTGATAGATTCCTCCTTCTTCTGCCACTTACTCCTTTTCTTCTTAGCAGCTGGCTTGTTGATGACTAAATCCTTTATAGTGGGATTAAGCCTGGCTTCCAATTGCGAGTCTATAGCCGGCTCTGTGTGGAACTTAGTTGCTAAAATGTGTGCAAGGACCCTTTCCTCTTTACTTGCAGGAAAGTCTATCATGTTGCTCGAATAACCAGTCTCACTCGACTTATCCTTGTCCATGTATCTCAGGTTGGGGATACAAAAATGTGTCTTTACAGAGAGAAGGAAGTCAAACAGTTTGGATATTACTTCGGTTATGGATACGTAGATATATTTATACTTGGGCAGTGGTAATTATAGAAATCCATTTATGAAGTGCAGACAGATTACGTACAAGAACATTGGGTTTCCATGCTTGGCCAATCCATTTCGAATGATTATCTTTTGAGTTCGTTACATGGCAGCGTTCAGCTGACGTCACATGGTTGCAAAGTATCGAACGAGTGAAGCAGGGTGATCTAACTAGTTGTCGCTCGCTCCATGAGTGGTGGATTTGACATATTGAGACACGTGATACCACGTCTTGGAGAAAGTGGTTTCAACAAACCACCTTCTTACTCGAGTGTATCTCTGAAGGCACTGTGCATCTGTGTTTTCGAGACTTGGGTATTATTTAAAATTTCCATGGTGATAACACCAGGAAATCAGGAGAGATAATTATGATGTCTATATAGGATCAAAAGGTGCTTATTCCCATGAATTGATGAAATTTAGCCTGATAAATTGCGATGGCTACATGTTTTGCAGAATTAACAACTCGATCAGATCAAACCAGCACAGAGTCCATAAGAATGGAAGAAGCACAAGGGAATTACAGTCAGCAAAATGAGAGCAGAAGGGTGGATGTCCATTTGGGCATGGAAGGAATGAACTCCAACTGTTACACATTATTTTCATCATCCCTATGACCGTTAATGATGTAAACCTGTTGTAGTCTTCAGAGGGGTCAGTGGCCCGAGTTCCTGAAGAAAGAAGGGAGAAGAACTTTTCCTGAGAAAAGAAGTTGCATTCTCCTTTGTAAAAACCATATTAAAGAGGATGTTCATAAGTTGCTATATAGGCAGGGTGTGAGAATGCCTGATTCTCCCAGGCTGCACCATAGCTGGGTTGTGAGTGGTTCACGAGTTTGTCTATAGGAAGGGTGCGAGAATTCTTACACGTGGGAAAAACAAGTGTTTTCTCGAATCTTCTAGAAGGAGAAACTTCCATGGTGAGGTGGCATCCAAATGGTTTGGATCTTACTCGCTTTCATGATTTAGTGGGATCA
>JZKD02S2287367.1:20551-34547 GCA_000966675.3 Picea glauca | reverse complement strand
TGCTATGCTTTCACACCTGAACAATCGTTGCAAACGTGGAATTATGGGAATATGACGAAGAACCTTTCGAGGCACCTTTTTTGTTACTTGATCGGTTCGATATCTATTGATAAGAAATTACGGACATTCGGTTTTCAAAGCATGTTGTCCATAATATATAATATGGTCATTAGGAAATGCATCTATAGTTTGATAATCCATTCCAATGTATTTCATAATGGCATGCAAACCTCAATATKTGCGAGGTAAAATATTTGACGATGGTAACAAAAATTCACCTAACAATCTACAACATAACAAACAACTAGTTAATGTAAGAATATTAATCGTAAAAATTGTATTCTTATTTTACACATTAATTAACACTAAAAAAAAATAAAAAAAAATCAACATTTATGTATAGTATGAGATGAAACATATTACATACCTTAGTATCTATGTCATACAAGTGTTCGAAAAATTATTCATAACCTTTAAGTTCACTAGTAACAATGTAGCGGAGAGAAGATTTGCTCTTGATCCTTCATAAAGTCATTTATTTTCCTTTTCTAATAAAGGTTCATCATAAATACCAGCATTTGCCCCATCCTCATCTGGCTGCGAAAAAAAATCTTGGATCATTTGATTTGTCCCATCATCTTCTTCCATGAGATCATTAACTTGATTTGTCCCATCATCTTCTTCTATGAGATCCTCATTTGCTTGGTCATGATGATGTTCCTAAGCTTGTACAACATCATTTCTACTAATACTTGGTGCAATATTGTGCAGAAAATTAGAGAGCAACTCTAACTTTATAATTACAAACAATCATGAAAAATTAGTGTATACTATAACAAACAATCAAACAATATATATACATATATATAATTTTATATAAAATCGACAAAATAAAAAAAGATAATGAATATATATCTAATTACCACGGGACGATATTCATTTGATCCGCCATCAATGTGACCATATTTCCTACAATGTTTTGTAGTTGTTGCTATTGAAATTATTACGGGATGTCTGAGGCAACATTTTTTACAAGGGAAATAACATCTACCATCACCCTTTTCACCCGCTTTATTTTTTTCTCCACCTCTAATAAAATTTTGCGACATTCTTCTGCACAAAAATACCCTTTCGAAACCGTCATTGTTATAGAAAGATTGTTGCAACATATTTGAATCATTAAATATTTATAGTTTAATTTTAGGTCACTATCGTCGCAATTGCGATGAACGTGACCTAAAAATATTTATTTATTTACCTATTTATTTAAGGTCATTTTTAACGGTCAATTTTAGGGTTCAGTAATATGTCGCTCTTATGACGGACAAAGTATAGTCATCGCTCTTGCAATGAAAATTGACCATAATAATTTGGTCAAACTACATGCGTCGATATTGCAATGAATACGGGGTGGATTTAAAAAACCCGAATCTTTTCTCTTGCATGTTGCGACGAAAGAGTACTTTTGTCGCTAGTGGTCGTCGCAAAATTTTCAATAAGTAGTAGTGTATATTTCAGGGCGGTTGGAAAAGGCAAGGATAGGTGGTTGTAGCCACCTTTCGGTTGTATCGAGAGAACATGGTACAGGTTGAGCTTCCCTTAGGTTGTGGCCTGAGAAACTAGGAGGTTGGAGCCTCCTTCCAGTTGCAACTGGAAAACAAAGGAAGTTGGTGCTTCCAATGAATGTAAGTCTTAAATACATATAAGAAAAATCATTCTATGGTTTCCTCCCACTTTGGGTTTCCACGTAAAAACACCGATTTACTATGTATGTGTATGATTGCTCATTTGTTCATTTTTAATTTACTCTACAACTATTGGATGATAAAG
Organism: Picea glauca; assembly: GCA_000966675.3. NCBI lineage: Eukaryota > Viridiplantae > Streptophyta > Pinopsida > Pinales > Pinaceae > Picea > Picea glauca. The sequence goes on along the minus strand of JZKD02S2287367.1, from coordinate 32,717 downwards.
CTACATTGATACAACACTTTCATTTTATGTTTAAAAAGATTATATTTCTCTATTACTGATTCACCCCTTCTTAGTAATCCAAAAATTGGTTTTAGAGCTAGTTCCTTCATGAAACAGTTTAACCACTAGAAGGATATCATGGATTATTCTGAGAATGGAGTACCATTGTTTAATGGTCAGAATGGTTTAAAGTATGAGTTATGGAGTGGAAGGACAAAATTATTTTTACAGGAACAAGGGTATTATATTTGGCTATCAGTTGTTACAGGATATGATAGTTCAAAAAGGGCAAAGACTACAGCCAAGAAGGAATTGAAGAAGAATAACAAAATAGAAACAAATTTCATCTAGGAAGGATTACCTAATTCGGTAAGAGAAAAGGTTGGTAAATTTTCATTATCCAAAGAACTTTGGGATAATTTACATGACATATATTATTCAGCCATCGCAAATTCAAAAAATGCCAAAGAATATGCAGGTACAAATCAAGAAGAAATATGTTCACCATGTCAAACAGATTCAGAATATGAAGAGTACATAATCGAAATAGGTATGTTTTTTTTCTTTAATTTTGAAAAACACAAACATCTTGAAATAGAATGCCATGAAAGAAATGAGACAAAAAAACAAATTGAAAAAGAAGACAATTATGAGGCAAAATTGATTTGTGCTTTAGATGAACTCAGAGGATAAAACAAGTCACTAAAGAAAGAATTGATGAAACAAAAGGAAAGTGTTCACATTTTTTAAGAATCCCAACAAGTCATCGAGAAATTAAGAACTCATCTAGAAGAATCTAGAAATATCGAAGAAAATTTTGAATATCGAAAGCAATGTTTTCAAGCCAACATAGCAGCACAGAAGGAAGAAGTAGAAATGAGAGAGAATATATTGACAGATCATCTTAAAGAAAGAAATAACGATCTAAACAATCTTGAGTCATATTTTGGTGAAGAAGAGAAAGTACTTGAAGAAGAAATAATCACATYAAAACTTCAGCTTCAAGAAGYGAAGAGAAAAGAAGAAGTCATGAAGTCTCAGATATTAAAGAAAGAAGAAGAGGTTGAGAATCTTGGAGAAGAAGTTGTCACATTGAGAAGTAAAATCACCAAGCTCAACAAGAACRTTGAAGAGATAGAAACATCCAGATCAGTTATAGAGAATGAAGAGAATCACACAAGGTTTCTAGAAAAGAAGAATGAAGAAAATAGAAAGAGTTATGYAGAAGTACTCAAAGGARGRAATCACGGTCAACYAGAATCTAAGAAAACTATTCAAGATACATCTTCAAGAATACCATTCATGTTCAATCCACAAATAATTTTAATCATGATCATGATCAGTCAAGGMWAAAATTCAGAAGGACTACACCACAAAGAAGATCATTCCCTCCTAGGTATGCAAATTTATTTTATGGTCATTGWTTTTATTGTAGTAATTTTGGACATAAGGTTGCATATTGCAGGGATTATAAAAGAAATGTTTAAGCAAGAGGTGCATATGTGGCCCCATGTAACATTGAATGTTACAAATATCATAACTATGGACACATAGCTAGTGATTGTAGAATCATGATTGATACTTCCATGAAAGAGAACACTAATATTAGATATAATAAAGTATGGATAATAAAACATGAAGAAAAGGTGAACAAAGACCAGGTACCAGAGATTGCAAGATTGGAAATAAAATGAGATAAAGAAAACTCTACAGAGAAAAAGAAAGATGTTAGATATAGAAAGGTTTGGAAAACAACTGAAAGAAAAGAATCATAGGAAATAAGGAACAGGTTCAAGAGATTGTAATTTTAGGCATTGTAGTGAAAGATGAATCCACAGAAATAAACAAAGAAATCATAGCTCAGAGAGATGATGAATCTACCAATGAAGATGATGATGAATACACATCAAAGCAGGAATTGTTCTAAGCCATCCAACTTAGAGACTGCCATGTAATATGAATATTAGACAGGGGGAGTCTATGCAATAGTTATGATAGACCAAAGAACCATCCTTCGAGTAGCTTGGAGAGTTTTCTAAGACAGATCCAGAGCAGTCAGTTAGCAGAAGTACAATTTTATGGATTAATCAAGACTTCATGATATTATAGTGATAAATGGGTCAACGTTATGGATAGTTGTGCAAGTAGAGTCCTGGACAGTCTGGACAAGAACATGGATTCATATATTGTTTCAAAGAGTGGTTCAGAGACAAAGGAACATTATCATAATGGTTGAAAATTAGACAAATGGCTCGAACAATGCTAATGGATTCCAAATTGACATATATTTTTTGGACACATGCAGTGCATACAACAGTTCACATTCAAAATAGAGTAATTCTTAGAAACAACAATGACCAAAATCCCTACGAACAATGGAAAGGAAGCGCAGACAACAACCTCTACATCAAGGTAACTCAAGTTAGTATTTTATTAATTGAAATTTATGTTGATGATATTGTTTTTGGAAGTACTAATGACAGGTTAAGTCAGAAATTTGCAAAGGATATGCAAAATGAATTTGAAATGTCATTACTTGGAGAAATATCCTTCTTTCTCGGTCTTCAAATATGTCAAAGAAACTAATGAATTTTTATTTCTCAAACTAAATATATTAGAGAAATGCTAAAGAGGTTCTAAATGGAGTATTGCAAACCAATTACCACTCCTATGCAAACCAGTTGCAAGTTGAGAAAAGATAATTCAAATTCTATAGAACAAAGGAAATACAGGTTAATGATTGATAGTTTACTATATGTGACAACATCTAGAGTAGATGTAATGTAGGCAGTTGGAAAGTTGGAATGATTTCAAGCATCGCCAAAGGAATCGCATGTCTTAGCAGTAAAGAGGATTTTCAGATATTTCAAAGGAACACAAGAGTTTGGATTATGGTATCCAAAAGGAAAGGATTTATCACTTATTTCGTACAAAGATGCAGATTGGGTAGGTTTCACTGATGACCGACTAAGCACTAGTGGAGCAATATTCTACTTAGATATACAGGTTGAGTATGATGAGCCCATTCCAATCTATTGTGATAATACAAGCACCATCAATATCTCAAATAACATGATGATGCACTCCAAGAATAATCACATGCCAATAAAGTATTAGTTTCTACAGGAATAGGTTGTAGATAAGAAAATCAAATTTGAATATGTGGGAAAAAAATAACAAGTGGTAGACATCTTTACAAAACCACTTCCAAGGGAAGCCTTTGAGTATTTTCACCAAAGACTCAGATTAATTTATACTCCAAAATGAATGATTTTGAATGCTTATATGTCTTATATTTACACGAGGAAGCACCATAAAGTGGAAAGTTCAGGTTGGGGGATCAGTTTCAGGAAGATTTTAGTGAGGGGGAGTATCCCCAAGGACAGTTCAGATAGGGGGAGAAGTCCTGGATGGAAAGATACCTTTTCCATTGATGACAAAGGGGGAGAGATTTATCGGATGCAAGATAAATATTGTTGGAGAGAGAGGACAGAGGCATGTAGACAGGGGGCATAGCCCAAGAAGAGTTCAGTTAGGGGGAGCAGCCCAAAAGGGAGATGCCCTTTTCCATTGATCTCAAAGGGGGAGATATATAAATATTGATGAGTATAATAATGAATTCTATCATGACTAAGTGTTTCCATCAATGCCAAAGGGGGATATTGTTAGATAGTTGGCCTAGGTTGATGGATAGTTGGTATAGATTGTTGGTTGTCATTGATGTCAACCATTGGAGATTGATATTGTATATTTATTTGAACCATTGGAGAGTGATATTGTATATTTATGCAACCCTTAGTGATTGATTTCAACCCTTGGAGAAAGTCCGGTAGTAAATTTTGGTAGCACAAAGGTTTGGGTAATGGAACTAGGTTTGTTTGATGTATAATGGTGTGACTTTTAATATATTTTAAGGTAATACTATTGTATATGTGTAGTGCATATCATTCTATTTCTAGTGGTATGTGGAATGTCACATAACTCCTCATGGTTAGAGAGTTAAGGCCATGTGAAGTTGGAGAAAGGTTTGGATAATGGACCCAAGTTTGTTTGATGGATAATGGTATGAGTTTTAATATATTTGCAAGAACAAATATTCCATATGGATATTACATGTCATTTCATTTCCATTGGTATGTGGAACGTCACATAACTCCTCACGATTAGAGAGTTATGGGCATGTGAAGTTGGATAACCCTCATGAGTCATCTAGAAGCCCCAAAAGGTCAAAGTAGTCAAAGTGGTTTAAGAGATTTTAGAAGGTAAATAATAAAGTGAAGTGAAGAGTGAATTATAAGTCAAATTGAATAAAAAATAAATTATTTAAATAATAAAGTTAATGGAGAAATTACTAAGTTGACAAGTGGTTAGAAGTGGGTTAGCCCTAAAATAAGGAAAATGGTTTAAGATGGTTAGAAGGTAACCTCTTGAGGTAATGTAAAGTGATGAGTGTACTATAAGTCAAAGTGGATACAAAATAAATTATTTAAATAATAAATTTAATGGATAAATTAATAATTGTACAAGTGGTTAGAAGTTGGTTAACCCTAAAATAAGGAAAGTGGGTTAAGATGGTTAAAAGGTAAACCCTTGAGGAACCTACATGAAAGTATAAATAAGAGGCAAGGCTCTCTCATTTTAATTACACTTGAGAATATTGAATATCTACAAGTGAATAAGGTAACCAAAGGATATCTAAGCCAAATTTTAGAGGGAGGATGAAATAAAGAAAGAAGAAATTCAAGGGAGGATAAATTCTTTTGATGATGTTGTATAAGGTATGTTATGTACAGGTCATCTCACCATTTTTGCAATAACTTTTTTTCTAGAATGATTCGGACCGTGAAATTGGGAGGACATTGAGGAAAATTATCCAAGTATATGTGTTACAAGTTTCATCTTGTGGGTCGTCTTATTTTTGGAGATACACTCCGTGGAAATTAGGGTTTGTGGCTAGTCCTAAAACTAGTCTAAAGCAGGCGTTTGGGGGAAAAACGTCATAACTTATTCATAACAGATACAAATTCAGTGAGAAAAAATGTGTTGGTTAGAGTACATTCTGTAGTATTCTAGGTACAATTTTCATATCCATACAAAAAATATTCTGTGCGGGGTACTCTCTACAAGTTCGTTGTCTAGAATAAGACAAAATTCAACAAGGTATGCCATTTTTTCTATAACTCCTTTTATGAGAGGTTCCAAGTAGTGAGACCTGGAGAAATTGCATAAAACACTTTGAATAACATTGTGTACTATTTTCAAATATTTATTCATTACAGGTACATAGTTATGATATTTCAAGTTAGGGTTGTTGACTAATCCAAAACTAGTAATTTCATACTAAAGTAAAGTTTGACGAAAATGCTAGTCTCTTGTTGTTAAAGTTAAGGAAGGTTTGTAGGTATGTGTTTATATACACTAGGTCTATTACAAATATACAAATAAAATTTGGATGATGAAATTGATGAGGGATTTTGGTTGAGGTACATACCGGGTACATGGTTGAGACAAGTAGTTAATGAGTTGGCACATACACGAGGTGTATAGTTGATGATGTTGGTACATCTTGATGAGTCATAGTTGATGAGTATTTGATAAATGATTGGTACATGGTTGGAGGCACTTGTTAGTTGTTTTTTTTGACACATGGTTTATGGATGATGTAGCATACTTGTATTGGTATATTATTAGAAGAACATATTGATGTTGGTGATGACTATGAGTTGTTGTGTTATGCTTGGTTGATGCACATATTTGAGAATTGTATTTGTGATTGATCTTGGTGAGTATATATGGTTTGGCTGATAATATTGATGAGACAAGTTTTTGTGATAGGTTGTTTGGACATGTTGTTGTGCCTGGTTATTCGTATAGGTTTGGTGCATGGTTGATGTACTTGTTCATGGTACAGGTTGAGGTACAGGTTGGTTCATGGTTGATGCACTTGTTTAGGGTACAGGTTGTTTGGTGTAGGTTGATTGGTACAGGATTTTACAGGTTATTGGTATAGGTTGATAGTGACAGGTTGATAGTGGCAATGGTTGATTCAGTGACACTCATATCTTGTCTACATTTGGCATTTCTATTTTAGGGAATTTGGACGGGGCAAGGATAGGTGTTTGTAGACACCTTCTGGTTGTAGCCGGAGAACATAGGGGGTTGTAGCCTCCTTCTTGTTTTATCTAGGAAATTGGGGAGTTAGAGCTTCCATGAGACTGTAGCCTAAGAAACAAGAGGGTTGGAGCCTCCTTCCAGTTGCAGCTGGAAAACAAAGGAAGTTCCTGCTTCCAATGAATGTAATTCTTAAAGAGATATAAGAAAAATAAATCTATGGTTTTTTCCCGCTTTGGGTTTCCACGTAAAAACATTGGTGTACTATGTATGTGTATGATTGCTCATTTGTTTATTGTTTATTTACTTTGCAACTATTGGATGATAAATCTACATTGATATAACACTTTCATTTTATGGTTAAAAGAATTATATTGATCTATTACTGTTTCACCCCCCCGCCCCCCCCAAGTAATCCAACAACTATGTAGGATGATAAGTAGTTCCCCTTTGGTGATTTCATCCATGAGATGCCTGCTTTCCTATTTATCAATGAAAAGAGGGAAGTGATTGGTGACATTTAGAATAATATCTATGTTTTCTCTTAAATATTCCTTCAATAGAAGGTGAACGTGGTATATTTCTTGTTTAGAGAGGTCAGAGAAAGAGGTGGCTCTAGTCTCATTCATCCTATAAATTCCCCAAACAATATTTATTGACTTATTATTGTTTTCATATTGGTGCAAGTACTTTGTATTTTCATCTCCCGATTGAAGTTGAATTTTCATCCTCCATTCCTTTCCCTTGTCTAGAAGAATCTTCCTCCTATTTTCCTCCAAGGATCTTATTTCATTCTTTTAGAAAAGTGATAAAAATCCCTATCCCTCACCCTAGTAATAATTTTTATATTTGTCTCGAAGTCCTCTAGAACTCTATCATCTCTCTTTTGTTTCTCTTTATACCAAGATATACCAGGGAATTCTTCAGAGGAAGGAAAAAAATGGTATCCAACACTTTTGAATCATATCCCAAAAAGAGTTCCTTCCGTATAATACCAGTTGAGTTTGAAAGAGATAGAGGATTTGTAAAGGAGGTAATCTATTTTCATTATGATGGGACTGTGATCCAATTCCCCTACTAAGGAAAAGAATTTACTTATATATAAATTTTCTTCCAAAATGGATTCAAATACTTGGTATATGTTACAAAACGTTTCCACCCGTGCCTCTAAAATATACATGTTCCTTTAGGAGGGGAAAAGTTATCTTGGTTGTACATATAATATCCTTGTTTCCTCCAGGTTAGTGATGAATAAATCCTCATTGAAGGGAAGGAATCCTCATGATCCCATGACATCCAAAAAACCCTAATCCAACTACCCAGATTAGATTGCAATCTTAGTTCATTAACAAAAATTAGAAAACCATGGGATGAAATACCCTATGTGATTTAGGAGCATCGATCTACCTCAACACATGCCAACTAATTATCATGAGTGGTGCGCATTCAAGAAAGGGAGAGGCACCTCCCTCTCATTTTTCCTTCAAAAATATCAAGCGTGATCAAGGGAATTATTGCTGACAGGTTGGAAGAGCCAAGTTGTGCCTTCGCACAAGCTAGAGATAAGGTCTCCATTAAGTAGTTGATGGTAGGAGGGATCTGTATCCGATTCAGATCATATTTACATCATTGTAATCTTCCCATTAAACATGTGTTTGAATGGTTCTTAGACACCAACATCTTAGTTTGGAGGGAAGGTCGTCAAGCTTCTCTTATATAAACTCTTGTATTGTTGCTAGTAGAGTAGGCATCGGGTGTAAGAGATAGATGGATAGAAGAATTGAGAGTCGAGACTTAGTGGTATTCCATAATCATATGTTGTAATGGACATTCCACCATTAATAGAAAGGAACATTTTTTCCTATTTATTAATTTATGTGTAATGGATGTTTTGCTATGAATGTCATTCATATGCATTTGAGTTGTAGATGTGTGTTATAAATCGTTTGCAGGGATAGAGGAATAAATTTATATCTGTGATTGTGTTGGATTAAGTCTGGTTATCAAGGCTAAGTGCAAGGAATGCATGACAAAGAGTTGAGACTCTATGAGCCTACACAAGGAGTGCGTATCTGAACTTAGTCAAGTCAGAAGATAAGCTACCAGGAGGGCACACTAGGATAATTCACAGACTTAGGAGGAAATTTTAAGGTGGTTGGGTACCTTAGAAAGAAATTCTGTGTAGGAGGAAGCAAAACGCAAAGTTACTAAACACTCTGTAAGAATTTTCCAAGAGGTCATAGAGAAAGTATGAGGGAGTACTCGATCAACATATTCTGAAGTGTTGGAATCCTTAAGAGAATCCCAGGGTTGTTGAACACTCTGAGGAAGGAAGTCTTTGCAAGAGTGCATCGACAAAGTAAAGGAGATACCTTAATACTTCGAGGAAGTCTAAGGGAGAATTCATCAAAAGGATTAGTCGAGCAAAAGGAGTGCACCAAGGAGACTATAAGTTCATCTTACAAGCTCAGGGTGAAGGGATTCAAGTTTCCATAAGGGCACGAGAAATTCCACTGAAGGATACAGAGGATATGGTAACCTTGGAGGTTTTCAAGACAAGAAAATTCGCAGGGGAAATTGCGTAGAAATCTGGAAGGATTGCAAAAGAAGCTCGAGAATAGTAGAAGTCTCGAAAGGAAATTGCGCTAAGTGTGCAAGAAGGTCGAGGAATTTTTGAATTCTCGAAGACAGTGAATTTATCCATTGTCGGGAGGAGACAGGTGGAAAAAGATTGGGAGATTTGGGAGTTCAAACTCTAGGAGGTTTTCCAAGATCAAACAAAGATCTTCATGAAGCCATGAAGAGTGGTTTAAAATCCAGTTCGTTGGATCTGGAGGAGACACGTGGAAAAGATCCATGCATTTCAGAGGAATATCACTACGGGAGATATCGTAGAAGGACATCGAGAGACTCCCGAAGGACGTAGTCTGAAGATATCGAATTCGTCGATTTGAAGGAGGAATGAGGACCATTGATCCTCATGCATTTAGTTCACCGATTCAAAGTTTGGGAACACAAGAATTGGTTGTCGTGGAAATATCTAAATCCTGAAGCCCGAAGTGCTTCATGTGATTGAGCCCTGAGACATATCCTGAGGACGCATGATAGAAAGTGCTTAGCACAAAGAGCTAAGTTCCCCTGCTAGATTTCTTTGAAGGGTTAAGAGGACCCATACTTCGGAGGAGGAAGGACATGTGGTAGAGTTTTTTGGGTTCTAGTAGGGAGTCGAGAGTCAATCTGACTCAGGTGTTGAGAATGATCCTAGAACGAGAGGTCGTCATAGCCCTAGAGGAGAAGGGTGTGGAGTTGGCACCAAGAGTGGTATCAGAGTGGATTTTTCTCTCAGGCGAGAGGAAGGAGACAAAGTGCGATACTCTATGAAGACTCGTGCAAGGTGTGCAACATATGATAAACAACCAGGAGGGCTGCAAGTGAAGCAAGATGGTCGTTGGAAGTTAGGAGCGTGTTCGAGGAGAATTCTGAGCCAATATAGACAAAGGAGCTCAGTGAAATCTGAGCCAATATGGAGACGCTAACATTCAATATGCAGTAGGAAGAAAAGGTGTGTTGTAGGTACGAGTGGCCTTTGAAAGGGAAAGCTAAGTGGCATGTTCAAATGTTGTTGGCCTGAAAGAAACAATAGGTGTTGGAGAGGTGGTTGAGATACGTTGAAAACCCCAATGGAGAGGGAAAGAGATATGGGAGTAGGTTTCCAGGTGGGTAATGCGAAGAGACCAGTTGATCTCGTAAACTGCCAAGAGGGCAGAGGAGACATCCTAAATTTCTAGGTTGGCAAGGGAGAAGAGATGAGCTTAGTTGAGAGTTCATGTCAGCGGGAGGTGTTGACATATGGAGAGGAGGAGGAAAGGACTCATCCATATGAAGATTCATGTGGACCTGCAAGCCGCGTGAATGAATATGATGACAAGTTGGAAACTTTCATCACAAAGGAGAAGGATCATAGGTGTGTTCTGGTCATTGGAGGAGTCGAGATATTCCTACCAAGAAACCAAGGATATTATAGCACAGATGTTGCATATGCAACAGAAGGACAACAAGTTGAGACTATCGTGAAGGAGGAGGAATAGATACTGAAGTCTTTGCTAATAGAAGAGGAGCACCCAGTTGAATTACTCACTTAATGGGAGAAGGAGTTAAAGGAAATAGAGGATTTGTTGGACAGTCCAGAACTATAAGGTGGATGCCATGAGATAGCCATGTGAGAGAAGACATACCAGGACAAGTTGCAGGTGGAGAAATATAGAATAGAAACAACCAAAGAACTGGCAGGAGTTAGTCTTTCAGAATAAGTACTTGAACAACAGTTCAATGGAAAGACTGTGGAATTGGAGTCTGCAACAGAGTGGCCAATCAAAATCACAAGGGATTAAATAAGCATGGGATATTAAGATAACCAACCCATGGAGTGGGATGGAGAGTTGCAGCCGAGCAGACTGCACAAGCTGGACCAACTGATGAAGTAGTTGTAAGAAGTTATAGAGGAGATATGGAGGTTGATGTTGAGGTCAGCATAAGAAGCAGTCAGTAAGGAGAAGTTGGGCAGAAAGGAACCTGAATGAGAAACAGGGAAGATACAACAACAACAAGAGGAGAAAAGAGGATCATAAGGATAGCTCTAAGAGAAAGTTTGGGATCGAGGAGGATTTCACTAGAGCTAGGAAGATCATGAGCAGGATCTCATGAATTTTCATAGCCTTGGAGTATGATAAAGGAGCATCGCTCTACCTCAGCATGCACCAGCTTATTAGCATGAGTGGTGCCTATTCAAGGAAGGGAGAGGTACAACCCTCTCATTTTTTTTTCGAAAATATCAAGCGTGATCAAGGAAATTAATGTTGACAAATTGGAAGAGTAAAATTGAGCCTTCACACAAGATGGAGATAAGGTCACCATTAAGTGGTTGATGGTAGGAGGGATCTATATCCGATTCAGATCATATTTCCATAATTGTAATCTTCCCATTAGACAAGTGTTTGAATGGTGATTATAAAACACTAGATTATTTTGGAGGAAGGGCGTCAAGTTCCTAGGAGGGCACGAGAAAGTCCACCGAAGGATGAAGAGGAACTAGGAACCTTAGAGGTTTTCAAGCTGAGCAAAGTTGCAGGGGAAATTGTGCATAACTGTACAAGGAGTGAAGAAGAAGCTTGAGAATAGTTGAAGTCTTGAGAAGAAATTGCACCAAGTGTGCAAGAAGGTCGAGGACTTGCCAAAGTCCCGAAGAAAGTGAAATCATCCATCGTCAAGAGGAGATAGGTGGAAGAATATTGGGAGATCCGAGATTTGGAACTTTGGGAGGTTTTCCAAATGAAAACAAAGATCTTCATGAAGCTGCGAAGAGTGGTTTAAAATCCAAACTGTTGGATATGCAGGGGATGCATGGAAGCGATCCACACATTTCAAAGGAATAGCACTATGAGAGATATTGAAGAAGGATATCGAGAGACTCTAGAAGTACGGAGTCCTACGATATCGTAGCAATCGATTGGAAGGAGGAACAAGGACCATTGATCCTCGCATGTTGAGTTCGTCAATTCAGAGTTCAGGAACGCAAGAATTGGTTGTCGTGGAAAGAGCCAAAGCCCAAATCCCAAAGCTCTTTGTGTGATTGAGCCCGGGGACACAGCTCGAGGAAACATGATAGAAAGGGCCTGGCATAGAGAGCTAAGTGTCACCACCAAATTTCTTCAAAGGGTTAAGAAGACCCGCACTTTGAAGGAAGAAGGACATGTGGTAGATTTTTTTGGGTTCTAGCAAGGAGACGAAGAGTCAATCTGACTCAGATGTTGGGAATGATCCTACACTGGGAGGTCGTCAAAACCATGGAGGAGAAGAGGGTGGGGTCTACGCCAAGAGTTGTATCAAAGGGGATTTTTCTCTCAAGCGAGAGGAAGGAGACAATGTGCGATACTCTGTGAAGACTGTTGAAAGGTGTGCAGTAGATGATAAACAACATGGAGGGTTGCAAGTGAAGTAAGATGGTCGTTGGAAGTCAAGAGCAAGGTCGAGGAGAAGTCTACCCACAAAAAAGAAA
>JZKD02S2287356.1:0-34547 GCA_000966675.3 Picea glauca | reverse complement strand
CTTATTGGTTTGTTGTAGAGATTCAACCTATTCTCATTGATCACAAATGAAAATCCACTTTAATCAATTTTTTTCACCCTTACTGAACCATTTTCAAATACTTCTTGGATTTAATATGGCCCAAGCCAGTGATTAGTAAATTTTCCTTGAAATATTTGTATTCGGAGTCAAAGAGAAAATCCCAATCACCAACTTTGAATAAATTTTTCTTAATGAACTTGTCATGCCATCTTTCCCTTTTTTGATGGATCAGAGTAGTTTGTTGTAAAGAATATTTTTGGATCTCATCAATCTCATTCAATTACATTATTCTTTTTTTCTTAAATTCAGTCAAGTCCATCCCTAGTTCAGCTGCAATTTTAAAACACTTTACTTTAAATTCAATAGGAATCAAGACTTTCTTACAATACACTAGTTCGTAAGGAGTAAAACCAATGGTATTTTTCCATGTTGTCCAATAAGCCTACGAATTTTCTGGGATCCTATTTCCCAATCCTTCCTATGGATTTGGATTTTCATGTCACGATTGCTTCCAAAAATTTGTTTGTAGATTCTACCTAGCCATTTTCTTGTGGATGATAGGGGGTCGATTTATGGTATATTGTATTTTTCAACAATTTCCCTCATGAGATTTGAAGTAAAATGTGATCCTTCATTAGTAACAATTTCTCTAGGAACTCTAAATATGACAAAAATGTTTTCAAATAGGAAATTGACTACTGACTCTTCAATTGCTCGTGAAAAAAAAAAATCGTCCACCCACTTTATGACATAGTCTGTGAAAGGAAATATATATCCATTTCCTTTGGATGGAGGATCCATAGGACCTATGAAATCCAAAGCCCATTTCTAAAAACTATCCACCATAACTTGAGGCTGCAGGGGCATCTGATATGTTGTTGTTGTCTTTCCCATATTTTAGAAACTATCGCGACTTCTCACATACTTCTTGGTATCTCTAAATAGAGTTGGCCAATAGTATCTGAGATGAAGTATTTTATAAGTAGTTAATTTATTTGCAAAATTCCCATCACATGGTTCATCATGACATTCTTTAAAAATATCAAAGAACTCATCTTCCCTAACACACCTAAGGATTATCAAATATGGTCCTCTGTAGAAGATATCTCCTTTGATCCATGAATATTTAGCACTAGATTTGATTATTTTATTTTTCTCTTTTGGTAAGAGATGGGATGGTGACTTCCCTATAGCTAAATAATTATCTATATCAAAAAATATGGAGTTTTGATAGGTATAGAAATTATATCCTCATCTGGGAAGGAGTATACTATTGGATCACTCTCACCAAGATTATCAATGCATGAAATAAAGTCTTCCATCTTATTGTCCTTTCCAGGTTGATCTATGACAGTAATATTGAATTCTTGCATTAATAATAACCATATTTTTATTATACCATTTGTAATAGGCTTATTCATTAAGTATATAATGGAAAATTGGTCGATATGGACAATGCCTTCATATCCAGTAATATAATTCCAGAATTTATTTACAGCATGAACACCTGCCAACATTTCCATTTAGTCATTGTATAATTGAGCTCGTCTGGAGTTAAATTTTTACTAATAAAGTAGATGGCATAGGTTAGAAGGTTTCCCTTTTGACCTAGTACTACTCCCACTACTATATCATATGCATCTGTAGATATGTGAAATGGTAAGCTCCAGTATTGACCCTTCAATAATGGTGTTGATAAAAGATTTTCTTTAAGAGTTTCGAAAGAAAATTTGTAGTTAGTATCCCAACAAAATTCAGCATCTTTCACAAGTAACTTAAATAGAGGCAAGGCTATTTTACTAAAAAATTCTATGAATCTATGATAATAGACTGCATAGCCTAGAAAACTTCTAACATCTCTTTTATTTGATGGAATTGGAAATTTGAGAATGATCTCTATTTTGGTTGAATCTACTTTTAGTCATGTAGGAGACACATGATGACCGAACACAATTCCTTCAGTTTGCATCATAAAACATTTTGCATCACTAAGTGCTATATTTTTTTCCAGAAATCTTATTCAAATGTTTTCAAATTATTTAAATCATCTCCATACACTCAAAATTCATCCATGTAAACTTCTATGCATTCATGTATCAAATCAGAAAAAATGGCCAAGACACGTGAAAGTTTTCTTATCTTAGTCTTCCAAGGCTATTTTGATCTGATTGTAGCCACTAAATCCATCAGGAAAGAAAATAATTTATTTCCTACTAATGTGTCCAGGACTTGGTCGATGAAGGGTAGAGGAAAATAATATTTCATAGTTTCTTTGTTCAATACTCAATATTTGTTGGCACAGGGGCGGACCCAGGGTTCAATGCTTCAACAACACACCAAAAAAAACCTAACTACTGACCCTTTCGGCAACACCTGTGAAGCAGATGAAGTCTCACCCGAGGTAGAGGTAGGGGGGGTTGTAGGACTCAAGTGTCTACAACCTAGCTGGGACACAGATCTGTGATGATAATACTTAATAGATCACTTAGCAATTAGCATTCATTAGTCTTTGACCCTTATTCACATCAGAGGTAAAAACCCTAATTACATATCAACACAGTATTCAACAAGATCTAAGAATATCTAACCATTTATCACATAGAATCAAACATATCTAGCATTCATTCATGTTATTAATCACTAAGCTACTACATCACATGCATCTAATATACATAAAGATTCAACACTAAGCATAAATCACATCAATAACACAAAGAAATCACAACATAGGATATATGTGGTTCACCCCCAGCGTGGGGCTACATCCACCAACTCTTCGTCTTCTTCATTATATTCCTTCAATCTTATTACATGCACAGAGCCACAAAACCAACTTTGCATAGGACAAGAGATCTGTGCGCACTTCGCCAGATCCTCCTTCCCCGAGCTTGGTACAACACAGAGCCTTCTAACAATCACTTGCACTTAACTCTGCAAGTTCGCAACACAATGTATGCACAGATCCTTCACAACTAATCACAACAACCTTTACATATCTTGCACAAATCCAGCTTAGATCTACTACGTCTTACAATGCCTAGCTACTTATTTATACATTTACAAATGAGGCCTAGGCATGGGTAAACCCAGGGGTCAACATCCCATACCCGTTACATAAGCCCTAAACCCAGAAAGCCTACAAAAAGGGGGTGAGATCCAGCGATATCTTCTTTGCCTGGGCGCTCCATGTTTGACCAGCCTGTCAAAGTCCCAAAAGTGGTCAAACACGACCAAGTTTCTCCAAAACTTGGTCGAGGGCCAACAGGCCCCCAACACTCACCTGTGACTCATCCCAAGTCACTCTGATCTGGGAAACTCTACTTTGAAGGCCTCGAGCTTGGCTCAAGTTGCCTCAACTTCCTGCTTCACCAAATCCTCCTGCTTGGTGAACTCCTGAATGAATTTATCGGTGACAGGTCCTTCCAAGCGTTGTTCCGCTGTGGTGACCACTTGTTCCAGCTATGCACCTTGTCCTTCGATCTTCTCAAAAAGTGTGTAGGTTTCGTCCTATGCTAGATGAAGTTTCTGGGTCACTTCCATGACTTTACTCTGGATGGCATGGACCTTCTATTGAATCCCACGCTGTTTTTTTGACCTTTTCATCTTCTCGAATGCTGACTGTAGCTTCAATTGTGCTTGTATTGTCACTGCTTGTTGCTTTGCTTCCTGGAGTCATGACTCCAATTTCCTTAGTTTTGGGTCCTCTACAAAGGTGCTCATAGGTCTGCACACTTTGATTGTTGAGTTGCCTGCATTCTAAGGCCAATGCCTTGATTCTTTCGACTATGCTCCAGGTAGTTTCTTCCCTCTGATATCACACTTCCTGCAGAGTGCCCGACACTGCTTGCAATTCCAGTTCTGTTACTCTTGCTTGGAGTTGCTGAATGGCTTCAGTGAGAATCCCCACTTGGATCTCATTTGTTTCCTCTTCCATCTATGCCAAGCCTGGCACAAAGCAAAGTTCTCTAGTGAATTCTTGTTTAACTCCAATTTGCTCCACGAGTAGCTATTTGTTTTCCTTCTAGATCTACACTCTATCCTCTACAAACTTCACCTTGAGGTCATATTTCTCTTGCTGCACAACCCAGTGCTACTCTAAGGCTTCCTCCTTTGCTTGCTTCAATGCCTCTATGGCCTACTTTTTTCTTCCTGGACCTGACGAAGGCGAGCCTCTATCACATATTTTATTCTATGTAGCTGGGTAGGCTCATCTCCTACTTCTATGCCCCCTAATGAAAATGTCACAGTAGACACTGTGCGGCTCGAATAAAGAGCCTATTGTACCCATTTGAGATCTGCCTCAATCATGTCATACATTGTCTCCTGTTTGGCTTCATCACTGCAAAATTTCCTCAGAAGTTTTTGATACATCTTCGATGATACTGCGATGATAATCAATACAATTCCATCTGTTATGTCATGGTCCCAACGGTACAACGACGATCTTTCCGACAATAATTGTGTTTCTAGTCGTTCTGGAGCGTCTCTCTAACGGTTAGGGAACCTCCAACGGTGATATTGCTTTGTCATGGAGAAGTGTCAGTCTGTGTTGTTTTGCTATTCCGGTGAGGTTCAAGTTCTGCAAGGCGTCCTTATGTGAAGTCCTCTCTACGACCTCCTACAACATTTCTAACTTTTTTTTCTTCTTACTGAGCTTTCTTGCTTTCTTTCTTGTGATCTGCGTCTCTGGATTCCTCTTTCCATTCTTGTTCTTATATTTTCTTAGCATAGTAACTTTCCACTGTTGAGGGTCTTTCACAGGGTTCGAGGGTAATAATTTTTATTTTATTGTTTCTGGAGTAGATGGTTTTCTCTTATGCATGGATAATTTCTTTAAGACTTATTGCATTCTTTTGACTTCTACAGTCAGGTATTTGGCCCTCAGTTTCTTCGAATTGTCCTCTAGTTCTTCTATTAATAATGTTATTCTCCTAGCCATGAAATCCCTTAATTCTTTCTTTTTCTGTTCTATAGCTTCCTCTTCTTATTTCCTTCGGATCTGATCTCTCTCAGTCCAAGTCTTTCCTAACAAAAGTGAAAAAGGAGTGGTGTTATTAACAAACTTAATGACCTTAGATTCTTCTTTTGTCAATGTTCCATGAGCACTCACATGTACATTAGTAAGTCTTCCATATAGGGTTATCATCTTTCCTTTAAACAATCCTATTCCTCCCAATGAAGGAATCATAGCAGGCTTTCCCAAAATTTCCCAATTACTTTTTAGCATAATGTTCACCTGTGTTTCTGCATCCAATACACAGTCTATGTCGAAGTCTCCTATTCTTATTTCTATGCACTACTTCTCTTTTAAGATCTCTGGTAAATTGATGTCTATGTGATCATTCAATGTTTCTTTCATCTGCAATAATATAGCCTCTGATTCTTTCTGGTTATTTAGCATATTCTTAGTCTCTTGACCTTCCTCATGGTTTTCTTGTTTCATGTTCATCTTCTCAACTTTAGCAATCATTCTAGGGAAATATAAAACTTCATGTCCATTAGCTTTACAACAAAGGGAAATAGGACCTCTACCAGGGAATTCCTTAGAAAGATGCCCCAGTCTTCTGCAATTATAACAAAGAGTCAATCCTCTCTTTCTCTTAAACAATCCCCAACCTTTATTGTACTGCGCCCTGGGATCACAGTGATGTACCTGTAAAAAATTCTTTCTAGGATACTGCATCCACTTGTTAGTCCAAATATTCTTTCTATGCATAGGAATAACATATCTTTCACTATTTCTATCAGGTCTATTCATATCACATCTTCTTTCTTCTATATGTGCCCTAGTTTTCAGGCTAGGAATAAATCTATCAAACATACCTAGATCCATTCTTTCGAAGCAAAAATTTCCACTTATCTTACCTTTATCAGAGCACAAAGATTTAAGATCTTACCTCTTTTCTTCAAATCGGACTTCTCTTCTTAGCACAAAGATTTACAAGTCAAATAGAGTACTTCGCACTACAAAAACATATCTACGCACAGAGATTTCTCTTTTCCTCAGTTCTCAGCAATCACAGTTTCATGTCTCGGCAACGGAACCATTTTTTGGCACAAGGGAAAACCTAGGGTTCAACGCTTCAACAGTGCACCAACAAAACCCTAACTACCGACCCTTTCGACAACACCTGTGAAGCAAATGAAGTCTCACCCGAGGTAGAGGCATGGGGGGTTGTAGGACTCAAGTGTCTACAACCTAGCTGGGACACAGATCTGTGATCACAATACTTAACAAAGAACTTAGCAATTAATGTTCATTAGTCTTTGACCCTTATTCACATTGCAAGTAAAAGAACTAATTACATATCAACGCAGTATTTAACAAGATCTAAGCATATCTAACCATTTAGCACATAGCATCAAACAGATCTAGCATTCATTCATGTTATTAAGCTCTAAGCTACTACATTAGATGCATCTAATATACATAAATATTCATCACTAAGCATAAATCACATCAATAACACAAAGCAATCACAACACAGGATATATGTGGTTCACCCCAAGCGTGGGACTACGTCCACCAACTCTTCATCTTCTTTATTATCCTCCTTCAATCTATTTACATGCACAGAGCCACAAAACCAACTCCGCATAGGACAAGAGATCTACACGCACTTCTCCAGATCCTCCTTCCCCTAGTTTGGTACATCACAGAGCCTTCTTACAATCACTTGCACTTAACTCTGCAAGTTCTCAACACAATGTATGCACAAATCCTTCACAACTAATCCCACTTAGCAACCTTTTCATATCTTGCACAAAGCCAAATTAGATCTGTTGCTTATTACAATTCCTAGATACTTATTTATACATTTACAAATGATTCCTAAGCATGGGTAAACCCATGGGCCGACATCCCATACCCATTACATAATCCCTAAACACAAAAATCCCACAAAAGGGGGCGAGACCCCGCGATCTCCACTTTGTCAGGGCGCTTCATCTTCGACCAGCCTGTCGAAGTCCCAAAAGTGGTTAAACACAACCAAGGTTCTCCAAAACTTGGTCGAGGTCCAACAATATTCCACACATATTCACCATTTTCCATTCTTTTTTGGTACTACCACCAAGGGAGCAACCCACTGGCTATCTGAGATAGGATAGATAAAGTCTACTTTTAACATATTTTGAAGTTGTTCTTCTTGAAATATTTAATAGTACTAAATGGGCGAGGGGTGAATCATTGCTGGACAATTTACTTTATTTTTCTTCTAAATATTTCTTCAAACATGCTTGTATTACCATAAGTGAATTGAACATATATCACAGTATTAATTAACACATTCACAGAAAACATATATTTGAGGTGGAAACCCAGATTGGGAGAAAACCACAAAAAATATTTCACGAATAAATTTCAATTCATTTGTAATCAAATGTATGTGAGGACACCAATCCTCTATGTCACCATCCTAAAAATAGATAAGGACACCAATTCTATTGAGCACCAACTCAATGACTTCAAGAACCAACCTACGAATAGATGAGGACATCAATCCTCTTGAGAACCAACTCAATACCTTCAGGCACCAACCTATGAATAGATGAGTACACCAATCCTCTTAAGCACCAAATGAATATCTTTAGGCACCAACCTTAGCAGTCAATCTCATAGAAACTTTCAGACTCCATTTCTTCTCCACAAAATATCACGTAAACTTTCGGTCTTCATTTCTTCTCTACATAGTTCATGGGATATGAAATTCACTCCTCTCGCTCGTTGTTTCAGACCCCCAATTTACACACTCACACCCACTCAAAGTGCTCATTTTTATTCAATGCATATATAACATGTGTTTGACCCCAAAATAATATATCCACAAGGTCGACTCCAAATTCCCTATTTTCCATTTAATTGAGCTTGATTACTAGCATGAATAACATTTCTCAACATTCATCAGATTAGAATCTACAAGTGATCTCATTCATTGATCTTGTTATGTCCACATAATACAACTCTAACACATATTTAACATCTTATCATTCTTGAATAGATCGCAACCATCAGATATGTATCCATTGGAACCACCAGGGTCACTACAACATCGAACCCGTGGGTATTTTACTTTTCCTCCATTCTATTTGGGCTGACATCCAATATTTGGCATGACATATGTGTTCGGTCCCACTGTCGGTGGATTTTCTCTGATATACGTGGCTCAATCTGGTTCGTTGATACTAAANCTTATTGGTTTGTTGTAGAGATTCAACCTATTCTCATTGATCACAAATGAAAATCCACTTTAATCAATTTTTTTCACCCTTACTGAACCATTTTCAAATACTTCTTGGATTTAATATGGCCCAAGCCAGTGATTAGTAAATTTTCCTTGAAATATTTGTATTCGGAGTCAAAGAGAAAATCCCAATCACCAACTTTGAATAAATTTTTCTTAATGAACTTGTCATGCCATCTTTCCCTTTTTTGATGGATCAGAGTAGTTTGTTGTAAAGAATATTTTTGGATCTCATCAATCTCATTCAATTACATTATTCTTTTTTTCTTAAATTCAGTCAAGTCCATCCCTAGTTCAGCTGCAATTTTAAAACACTTTACTTTAAATTCAATAGGAATCAAGACTTTCTTACAATACACTAGTTCGTAAGGAGTAAAACCAATGGTATTTTTCCATGTTGTCCAATAAGCCTACGAATTTTCTGGGATCCTATTTCCCAATCCTTCCTATGGATTTGGATTTTCATGTCACGATTGCTTCCAAAAATTTGTTTGTAGATTCTACCTAGCCATTTTCTTGTGGATGATAGGGGGTCGATTTATGGTATATTGTATTTTTCAACAATTTCCCTCATGAGATTTGAAGTAAAATGTGATCCTTCATTAGTAACAATTTCTCTAGGAACTCTAAATATGACAAAAATGTTTTCAAATAGGAAATTGACTACTGACTCTTCAATTGCTCGTGAAAAAAAAAAATCGTCCACCCACTTTATGACATAGTCTGTGAAAGGAAATATATATCCATTTCCTTTGGATGGAGGATCCATAGGACCTATGAAATCCAAAGCCCATTTCTAAAAACTATCCACCATAACTTGAGGCTGCAGGGGCATCTGATATGTTGTTGTTGTCTTTCCCATATTTTAGAAACTATCGCGACTTCTCACATACTTCTTGGTATCTCTAAATAGAGTTGGCCAATAGTATCTGAGATGAAGTATTTTATAAGTAGTTAATTTATTTGCAAAATTCCCATCACATGGTTCATCATGACATTCTTTAAAAATATCAAAGAACTCATCTTCCCTAACACACCTAAGGATTATCAAATATGGTCCTCTGTAGAAGATATCTCCTTTGATCCATGAATATTTAGCACTAGATTTGATTATTTTATTTTTCTCTTTTGGTAAGAGATGGGATGGTGACTTCCCTATAGCTAAATAATTATCTATATCAAAAAATATGGAGTTTTGATAGGTATAGAAATTATATCCTCATCTGGGAAGGAGTATACTATTGGATCACTCTCACCAAGATTATCAATGCATGAAATAAAGTCTTCCATCTTATTGTCCTTTCCAGGTTGATCTATGACAGTAATATTGAATTCTTGCATTAATAATAACCATATTTTTATTATACCATTTGTAATAGGCTTATTCATTAAGTATATAATGGAAAATTGGTCGATATGGACAATGCCTTCATATCCAGTAATATAATTCCAGAATTTATTTACAGCATGAACACCTGCCAACATTTCCATTTAGTCATTGTATAATTGAGCTCGTCTGGAGTTAAATTTTTACTAATAAAGTAGATGGCATAGGTTAGAAGGTTTCCCTTTTGACCTAGTACTACTCCCACTACTATATCATATGCATCTGTAGATATGTGAAATGGTAAGCTCCAGTATTGACCCTTCAATAATGGTGTTGATAAAAGATTTTCTTTAAGAGTTTCGAAAGAAAATTTGTAGTTAGTATCCCAACAAAATTCAGCATCTTTCACAAGTAACTTAAATAGAGGCAAGGCTATTTTACTAAAAAATTCTATGAATCTATGATAATAGACTGCATAGCCTAGAAAACTTCTAACATCTCTTTTATTTGATGGAATTGGAAATTTGAGAATGATCTCTATTTTGGTTGAATCTACTTTTAGTCATGTAGGAGACACATGATGACCGAACACAATTCCTTCAGTTTGCATCATAAAACATTTTGCATCACTAAGTGCTATATTTTTTTCCAGAAATCTTATTCAAATGTTTTCAAATTATTTAAATCATCTCCATACACTCAAAATTCATCCATGTAAACTTCTATGCATTCATGTATCAAATCAGAAAAAATGGCCAAGACACGTGAAAGTTTTCTTATCTTAGTCTTCCAAGGCTATTTTGATCTGATTGTAGCCACTAAATCCATCAGGAAAGAAAATAATTTATTTCCTACTAATGTGTCCAGGACTTGGTCGATGAAGGGTAGAGGAAAATAATATTTCATAGTTTCTTTGTTCAATACTCAATATTTGTTGGCACAGGGGCGGACCCAGGGTTCAATGCTTCAACAACACACCAAAAAAAACCTAACTACTGACCCTTTCGGCAACACCTGTGAAGCAGATGAAGTCTCACCCGAGGTAGAGGTAGGGGGGGTTGTAGGACTCAAGTGTCTACAACCTAGCTGGGACACAGATCTGTGATGATAATACTTAATAGATCACTTAGCAATTAGCATTCATTAGTCTTTGACCCTTATTCACATCAGAGGTAAAAACCCTAATTACATATCAACACAGTATTCAACAAGATCTAAGAATATCTAACCATTTATCACATAGAATCAAACATATCTAGCATTCATTCATGTTATTAATCACTAAGCTACTACATCACATGCATCTAATATACATAAAGATTCAACACTAAGCATAAATCACATCAATAACACAAAGAAATCACAACATAGGATATATGTGGTTCACCCCCAGCGTGGGGCTACATCCACCAACTCTTCGTCTTCTTCATTATATTCCTTCAATCTTATTACATGCACAGAGCCACAAAACCAACTTTGCATAGGACAAGAGATCTGTGCGCACTTCGCCAGATCCTCCTTCCCCGAGCTTGGTACAACACAGAGCCTTCTAACAATCACTTGCACTTAACTCTGCAAGTTCGCAACACAATGTATGCACAGATCCTTCACAACTAATCGCAACAACCTTTACATATCTTGCACAAATCCAACTTATATCTACTACGTCTTACAATGCCTAGTTACTTATTTATACATTTACAAATGAGGCCTAGGCATGGGTAAACCCAGGGGCCAACATCCCATACCCGTTACATAAGCCCTAAACCCAGAAAGCCTACAAAAAGGGGGTGAGATCCCGCGATATCTTCTTTTCCTGGGCGCTCCATGTTTGACCAGCCTGTCGAAGTCCCAAAAGTGGTCAAACACGACCAAGGTTCTCCAAAACTTGGTCGAGGGCCAACAAGCCCCCAACACTCACCTGTGACTCATCCCAAGTCACTCTGATCTGGGAAACTCTACTTTGAAGGCCTCGATCTTGGCTCAATCTGCCTCAACTTCCTGCTTCACCAAATCCTCCTGCTTGGCGAACTCCTGAATGAATTTATCAGTGGCAGGTCCTTCCAAGCGTTGTTCTGTTGTGGTGACCACTTGTTCCAGCTATGCACCTTGTCCTTTGATCTTCTCAAAAAGTGTGCAGGTTTTGTCCTGTACTAGATAAACTTTTTGGGTCACTTCCATGACTTTACTCTGGATGGCATGGACCTTCTATTGAATCCCACGCTGTTTTTTTGACCTTTTCATCTTCTCGAACACTGACTGTAGCTTCAATTGTTCTTGTATTGTCACTGCTTGTTGCTTTGCTTCCTGGAGTCATGACTCCAATTTCCTTAGTTTTGGGTCCTCTACAAAGGTGCTCATAGGTCTGCACACTTTGATTGTTGAGTTGCCTGCATTCTAAGGCCAATGCCTTGATTCTTTCGACTGTGCTCCAGGTAGTTTCTTCCCTCTGATATCACACTTCCTGCAGAGTGCCCGACACTGCTTGCAATTCCAGTTCTGTTACTCTTGCTTGGAGTTGTTGAATGGCTTCAGTGAGAATCCCCACTTGGATCTCAGTTGTTTCCTCTTCCATCTATGCCAAGCCTGGCACAAAGCAAAGTTCTCTAGTGAATTCTTGTTTAACTCCAATTTGCTCCGCGAGCAGCTATTTGTTTTCCTTCTAGATTTGCACTCTATCCTCTGCAAACTTCACCTTGAGGTCATATTTCTCTTTTTGCACAACCCAGTGCTACTCTAAGGCTTCCTCCTTTGCTTGCTTCAATGCCTCTATGGCCTACTTTTTTCTTCCTGGACCTGACGAAGGCGAGCCTCTATCACATCTTTTATTCTATGTAGCTGGGTAGGCTCATCTCCTACTTCTATGCCCCCTAATGAAAATGTCACAGTAGACATTGTGCGGCTCGAATAAAGAGCCTATTGTACCCATTTGAGATCTGCCTCAATCATGTCATACATTGTCTCCTGTTTGGCTTCATCACTGCAAAATTTCCTCAGAAGTTTCTGATACATCTTCGATGATACTGCGATGATAATCAATACAATTCCATCTGTTATGGCATGGTCCCAACGGTACAACGATGATCTTTCCGACAATAATTGTGTTTCTAGTCGTTCTGGAGCGTCTCTCTAACGGTTAGGGAACCTCCAACGGTGATATTGCTTTGTCATGGCGAAGTATCAGTCTATGTTGTTTTGCTATTCCGGTGAGTTTCAAGTTCTGCAAGGCGTCCTTATGTGAAGTCCTCTCTACGACCTCCTACAATATTTCTAACTTTTTTTTCTTCTTACTGAGAATTCTTGCTTTCTTTCTTGTGATCTGCGTCTCTGGATTCCTCTTTCCATTCTTGTTCTTATATTTTCTTAGCATAGTAACTTTCCACTGTTGAGGGTCTTTCATAGGGTTCGAGGGTAATAATTTTTATTTTATTGTTTCTGGAGTAGATGGTTTTCTCTTCTGCATGGATAATTTCTTTAAGACTTATTGCATTCTTTTGACTTCTACAGTCAGGTATTTGGCCCTCAGTTTCTTCGAATTGTCCTCTAGTTCTTCTATTAATAATGTTATTCACCTAGCCATGAAATCCCTTAATTCTTTCTTTTTTTGTTCTATAGCTTCCTCTTCTTATTTCCTTCGGATATGATCTCTCTCAGTCCAAGTCTTTCCTAACAAAAGTGCAAAAGGAGTGATGTTATTAACAAACTTAATGACCTTAGATTATTCTTTTGTCAATGTTCCATGAGCACTCACAGGTACATTAGTAAGTCTTCCACATAGGGTTATCATCTTTCCTTTAAACAATCCTATTCCTCCCAATGAAGGAATCATAGCAGGCTTTCCCAAAATTTCCCAATGACTTTCTAGCATAATGTTCACCTGTGTTTCTGCATCCAATGCACAGTCTATGTCGAAGTCTCCTATTCTTATTTCTATGCACTACTTCTCTTTTAAGATCTCTGGTAAATTGATGTCTCTGTGATCATTCAGTGTTTCTTTCATCTGCAATAATATAGCCTCTGATTCTTTCTGGTTATTTAGCATATTCTTAGTCTCTTGACCTTCCTCATGGTTTTCTTGTTTCATGTTCATCTTCTCAACTTTAGCAATCATTCTAGGGAAATATAAAACTTCATGTCCATTAGCTTTACAACAAAGGGAAATAGGACCTCTACCAGGGAATTCCTTAGAAAGATGCCCCAGTCTTCTGCAATTATAACAAAGAGTCAATCCTCTCTTTCTCTTAAACAATCCCCAACCTTTATTGTACTGCGCCCTGGGATCACAGTGATGTACCTGTAAAAAATTCTTTCTAGGATACTGCATCCACTTGTTAGTCCAAATATTCTTTCTATGCATAGGAATAACATATCTTTCACTATTTCTATCAGGTCTATTCATATCACATCTTCTTTCTTCTATATGTGCCCTAGTTTTCAGGCTAGGAATAAATCTATCAAACATACCTAGATCCATTCTTTCGAAGCAAAAATTTCCACTTATCTTACCTTTATCAGAGCACAAAGATTTAAGATCTTACCTCTTTTCTTCAAATCGGACTTCTCTTCTTAGCACAAAGATTTACAAGTCAAATAGAGTACTTCGCACTACAAAAACATATCTACGCACAGAGATTTCTCTTTTCCTCAGTTCTCAGCAATCACAGTTTCATGTCTCGGCAACGGAACCATTTTTTGGCACAAGGGAAAACCTAGGGTTCAACGCTTCAACAGTGCACCAACAAAACCCTAACTACCGACCCTTTCGACAACACCTGTGAAGCAAATGAAGTCTCACCCGAGGTAGAGGCATGGGGGGTTGTAGGACTCAAGTGTCTACAACCTAGCTGGGACACAGATCTGTGATCACAATACTTAACAAAGAACTTAGCAATTAATGTTCATTAGTCTTTGACCCTTATTCACATTGCAAGTAAAAGAACTAATTACATATCAACGCAGTATTTAACAAGATCTAAGCATATCTAACCATTTAGCACATAGCATCAAACAGATCTAGCATTCATTCATGTTATTAAGCTCTAAGCTACTACATTAGATGCATCTAATATACATAAATATTCATCACTAAGCATAAATCACATCAATAACACAAAGCAATCACAACACAGGATATATGTGGTTCACCCCAAGCGTGGGACTACGTCCACCAACTCTTCATCTTCTTTATTATCCTCCTTCAATCTATTTACATGCACAGAGCCACAAAACCAACTCCGCATAGGACAAGAGATCTACACGCACTTCTCCAGATCCTCCTTCCCCTAGTTTGGTACATCACAGAGCCTTCTTACAATCACTTGCACTTAACTCTGCAAGTTCTCAACACAATGTATGCACAAATCCTTCACAACTAATCCCACTTAGCAACCTTTTCATATCTTGCACAAAGCCAAATTAGATCTGTTGCTTATTACAATTCCTAGATACTTATTTATACATTTACAAATGATTCCTAAGCATGGGTAAACCCATGGGCCGACATCCCATACCCATTACATAATCCCTAAACACAAAAATCCCACAAAAGGGGGCGAGACCCCGCGATCTCCACTTTGTCAGGGCGCTTCATCTTCGACCAGCCTGTCGAAGTCCCAAAAGTGGTTAAACACAACCAAGGTTCTCCAAAACTTGGTCGAGGTCCAACAATATTCCACACATATTCACCATTTTCCATTCTTTTTTGGTACTACCACCAAGGGAGCAACCCACTGGCTATCTGAGATAGGATAGATAAAGTCTACTTTTAACATATTTTGAAGTTGTTCTTCTTGAAATATTTAATAGTACTAAATGGGCGAGGGGTGAATCATTGCTGGACAATTTACTTTATTTTTCTTCTAAATATTTCTTCAAACATGCTTGTATTACCATAAGTGAATTGAACATATATCACAGTATTAATTAACACATTCACAGAAAACATATATTTGAGGTGGAAACCCAGATTGGGAGAAAACCACAAAAAATATTTCACGAATAAATTTCAATTCATTTGTAATCAAATGTATGTGAGGACACCAATCCTCTATGTCACCATCCTAAAAATAGATAAGGACACCAATTCTATTGAGCACCAACTCAATGACTTCAAGAACCAACCTACGAATAGATGAGGACATCAATCCTCTTGAGAACCAACTCAATACCTTCAGGCACCAACCTATGAATAGATGAGTACACCAATCCTCTTAAGCACCAAATGAATATCTTTAGGCACCAACCTTAGCAGTCAATCTCATAGAAACTTTCAGACTCCATTTCTTCTCCACAAAATATCACGTAAACTTTCGGTCTTCATTTCTTCTCTACATAGTTCATGGGATATGAAATTCACTCCTCTCGCTCGTTGTTTCAGACCCCCAATTTACACACTCACACCCACTCAAAGTGCTCATTTTTATTCAATGCATATATAACATGTGTTTGACCCCAAAATAATATATCCACAAGGTCGACTCCAAATTCCCTATTTTCCATTTAATTGAGCTTGATTACTAGCATGAATAACATTTCTCAACATTCATCAGATTAGAATCTACAAGTGATCTCATTCATTGATCTTGTTATGTCCACATAATACAACTCTAACACATATTTAACATCTTATCATTCTTGAATAGATCGCAACCATCAGATATGTATCCATTGGAACCACCAGGGTCACTACAACATCGAACCCGTGGGTATTTTACTTTTCCTCCATTCTATTTGGGCTGACATCCAATATTTGGCATGACATATGTGTTCGGTCCCACTGTCGGTGGATTTTCTCTGATATACGTGGCTCAATCTGGTTCGTTGATACTAAACTTGATCAACGATCAACAACAATGATCCAATATTCTATGGTTATATAATATCAATCGTTGATCTAGTGGGATCACAGATCTCGACCATTGATTCCCTCTTTTAATTATGTTCCAAACTCATGATGTCGGCCACCACAGAACCCTAAGTGATTTGGAACCTATTTTCCGCTTTCCATCTCCTGAGTGGTTTCCCACAATTTCTAATGTATCTCAGTTCTTGAGATCTCGAGATATCGAAACTTAAGAAGCATTCAATATCATAGAACCCCTGATGGTAGTGATGCAATGTGATAAGATCCATTGATCTGGTGGATTCTCTGTCGTCAATCTACATTCAAGGTTTTACCACATAACCAATATGTTGTGGGACCTTACATTCCATGTCTCATCTCTTGTGTGGTTGATTATGTGGACCTACTTATGTGGAATTTTATTACATGGACCTACCACATGGAAATTCCATGTGTCACCTTCCTTATGGTTTTTCATACGTGTCACCTTTCAAATGCACCCTAACACGTGTCACCCTCTGAATGGGCCACGTGTCACTTTCTGAGTGGATTTCTTACATCATCCTGACGTATCTCGACATTGAATCACATGGACATACAACACTTTCCAGTAACGAATCATCCTGAGGGCCAAGATACAAAATGATATGCGTCGTTGATTTGTTGGATATGAGATCTAATCTCCATCATTGATCTATATTGAAGGTTTATACATGTTGTGGGGGTTTTTCTCCATGTATCATTTCTTGTGTGGGAGTTCCTAAATCACGCTGACGTGTTTTGGCATCGGGATGTCAGGAATTATCTCTTCTTCTCAAAGGATGATTTTTCTAAGGTTCGAGATGTGAGATGATTAGGGTTGTAGATCTATTATCGATGATCTCATATTCTTCATTGATCTTATCTCCACATGTCTCTTTCTGTGTGGGATTCTCATGTCAAACTGTTAAACCCTAATATTGGCTCATTACCCCTTAATTGGGGCATATTATATTAGTAATGTTATTTCATTTATGTCGGCATTAGGCCATTAGTTGTAATTATACCTCCTAGTCTCCTATATATACCAAGGAGANCAAATTCTTTTTACGTGTCTTTTGAAAACCCTTGAATCAGATTATCACAGTTGCTTCCAAAGATAATATCATCTACATAGACCATAATGATAATCATATTTCCATTTTCTTCTTTGATGTAAATATTACTTTCTGCAATTCCTCTCTTGAAACCTTGTTGTTGTAGGTACTTATCAAGCCTTGAATACCAATATCTAGGTTATTTCTTTATACCATAGAGGGATTTCTTTTGTTTTCACACATAATCATGTTTTCTGACAGTTGAAATCCCTCAGGTTGCTCAATGAATACTTCATCTTCCATATTTCCATTTAGAAATGCATATTTAACATCCATCTGATAAACTTTGATACTCTTGTAGCTTGAAAAATCCAAGAACATTATAATATCTTCTATTATGGCTATTGGAGCAAAGGTTTCATCAAAATCTACACCTTCAACTTGAGCATAGCATTTACATACTATCCTTGCTTTATTTCTCACTACGTGTCCATCCTCCTTTAGTTTGTTCCTAAATACCCACTTAGTACCAATTACATTATTGTTTGTTTGTCTAGGTACTAGTTCCTAAGTTTGTATTCTCTCAATCTGATCTAATTCTTCATTCATAGAATTAACCCAGTTTTTATCTCTGCTAGCTTCCTCAAAGTTATTGGGTTCTATTTTAGACAACAAAAATAAACTTGCATGTTATGGCGATCTTTCAAATTGTATTCATGTTTGGACACTTTTGATGTTATCATCAAGAATTAGTTCTTCGGGGTGGTTCTTTTGAATATATCTAGAAGGGGTCCTGGTGTCTTGTCTAGGAGCTTCCTCTTCTTCTTCTTCTACATTATCTTTTGTTGGTTCTGGAGCCTGATTATCTTCTAGATTTAGAGGTTTTTTTCAATCGTGCTCGAACCCCATTCCCTAACAAGGGTGTGCGGGGGATTCCCCCCCCACAATTTTTTCTAGGGGGTCCAAGGGGGCGACAACAAATTTTGTATCCCCCCTTGGCATGGGATTCAGGGGAAGCACCCCCGAAGTGAAATATTTGGAAAAATTTCCTTATAAAATATTGTAATTTCATATTCAATCTGGACCATTCATTATAAGGTTGCAAATATGACGGTAGAAATTATTTTAGTGAATTTTTCCCTAGAAGGCAACCCTCTTTTATGAGGGAATTGTATTGTGGTTGTGTACGAGTGTGATTATTGTATTATGAGAGAGGATATTGTCAGAGGAATAAGAGGAAGTTAGAGTGGTTGAGTTGTAGGTTGTATCCCTTCATTTTGCTGGATAATAAAAAGGAAGGACCTGGCAATTTCTCTGGAAGACGTATCCCACATTGGGTGAACCACGTATTTTAGTGTCTCTATTGTATTGTGTATATTATGTGTTTCATTTCTGCATTTTTTCTATTTTATTTCTCTACGATCCTGTTTTTATAACAAATGGTATCAGAGTGAAAGGTAACTCGCAGGAAAAGAGGGTTCCTGGTTCGAGTGGGAGCAATGGCGAAAGATGGAAAGTTTAGGGACAGGAAATTTAACGGCCAAAACTACCAGTTATGGAAGATGCAGATGAAATATTATTTATATCAAAAGGATCTATTCCTACCATTAGGTGTAATAGCAAAGAATCTGATGGCCATGAAGGATGAAGAATGGGTGGTTCTTGATAGAAAGGAACTAGGAA
This sequence comes from Picea glauca, assembly GCA_000966675.3. NCBI lineage: Eukaryota > Viridiplantae > Streptophyta > Pinopsida > Pinales > Pinaceae > Picea > Picea glauca. The sequence goes on along the minus strand of JZKD02S2287356.1, from coordinate 15,356 downwards.
CAATACGGCTGAGTCTGGCAGCATCAGTAGCTTTCAATATTTCAAAAGAAAAGACAAAGAAGGAGTCGATGAACACATTGGATAAACTGTATGAAAAACCATCGGTATCCAGTAAGGTATTTCTAATGAAGCGATTATTTAATATGAAGATGTAAAAAGGTGGGTCTATTGCAGATCATTTAAATGAATTTAATATGGTTCCTAATCAGCTAAGTTCTGTAAAAGTGGACTTTGATGATGAGTTCGAGGCTCTTCTAATCTTGATTTCATTGCCAAAAAGATGGAACAACTTGGTCATGGATATAAGTAAATCTGTCTCTGGTTCAAACACTCTAAAATTTGATGATGTTGTTGGTGTTATCCTTAGCGAGGAAATGCTATCGAAAAGAACAGGTGAGACATCAGGTAATGCATTGACAGTGGAGAACATGGGAAGACAAAAGGATAGAGGAAAGGGCTCAAGGAACCATGGGAATTCTAGGAAAGGCAGATCCAAATCCAGACTGGGAAAGATAGAGTGTTGGAATTGTGGGAAGAAAGGACATATGAAGAAAGACTGCAGAGCTCCAAAGAAACAAAGAGATGGACAACAGGAGAAAAATCAAGAACCAAATGTAACAGGTGATGTGTTACAAGATGATTTGATTATTTCTATAGATAATATTTATGATTCTTGGGTAGTATATTCATGGGCTTTATTTCATGCCACACCCCATAGGAAAAATTTTCTAGATTATGTTCAAGGTAATTTTGGGCAGGTTCATTTGGGTGATGATGTACCATGCAAAATTGTTGGAATGGGAAAGGAAAAAATAAATCAAAGGAATGGAAATCAATGGTTGTTGAAAGAGGTAAGGAATGTTCCATATCTAAGAAAAAATATAATTTCAACAAGGCAGTTGGCAAGTGAAGGTTGTATATCTACATTTACAGATAAGGTGTGGAAGGTCACCAAAGGATCATTGGTGATAACAAAAGGAGAGAAGGTAGGTACATTGCATTTATGTACTGGTAATACTGACTTTTATATCTATTTAGATTCTACATGAGTGGATACAACACTGTGGAATCAAAATATTGGACACATGAGTTATAAGGGTATGCAGATACTTCAAAAAATAAAATTGTTTCAAGATCTTAAACAAATTGATTTGGATTTATGTGAGCACTTTGTTTATGGAAAACATAAGAGAGTCGGATTTCTCAAAGTTTGAAAATAAAATAAGAGTGAAAGGTTATAACTTGTGCATACAAATGTATGGGGACCAGCTCAAGTATCATCTCTTGATGGCTCTCACTATTATCTTACTTTTATTGATGATGCAACTAGAAAAACTTGGGTTTATTGCATTCAAAAAAAATCTGATGGTTTTGATACTTTTAAGAAATGGAAATATTTGGTTGAGAATGAGACAGGAAAAAGGTTGAAGTGTCTCAGATAAGAAAATGGAGGTGAATATTGTAGCAAGGAGTTTGATGGTTATTTTTCATACCATGGGATTCATAGAGAGAAAAAAGTTCCAGGAACACCACAAGAAAATGGCGTGTCAGAAAGGATGAATAGGACAATCATGGAGTGTGCAAGGAGTATGAGATTGCATGCAGGGTTTCCCTTATAGTTTTGGGAAGATGTTTTAGATATTGTTGTTTACTTTATAAATAKAGGACCTTCAAGTTCTTTGGATGGTGGCATTCTAGAGGAGGCATGGACAGGTAAAAAGGTAAACTATTCATTTCTAAAGACTTTCCGTTGTGAATCATTTTTTCATATTGATAAAKAAAATYGAACAAAGATTGAATCAAAATCCAAGAAGYGTACCTTTATTGGATATGGTGTTAACTATTTTGGTTATCTCTTATRRGATTATGAAAACCACAAAATAATTAGGATTAGAGATTTCATATTCAATGAGAAGGTCATGTATAAAGATCAGTTGTAGGGAAAGAAACAGGAAAAAGAAAAACCAGAATACACAGTGTTTGATGAGATCACTGAAAACAAATTCCAAAGGTAACATAAAATCAAAATGTACAACAATAGGAGTAGCAAGTACATAAAACTCCTACAAGTGTTATTAGAATATCTACCAGGTTAATTAGACCCCCTTAACGATACTCTCCTTCATTGTATTATTTATTGTTCACTGATTCTGGTGAACCAGAATGTTAGGAAGATGCAATGCAGGTAGACACTAAAAATAAGCAAGAGAAAGGCATGAAAGAGGAAATGGATTCATTGGTAAATAACCAGACTTGGGACTTGGTTCAGTTTCCTACAGGAAAAAGAGATTTGCAGAATAAATGGGTTTACAAGTTGAAGGAAAACTATGGAGGGAAAAGGCGGTACAAGTCTAGACTTGTTGTAAAGGAGTTTTCACAAAAGAAAGGTATAGATTTTGATGAAATATTTTCTCCTATTGTTAAGATGAGTTCAATTAGGAGTATTGTAAGTCTTGTGGTAGTAGAAGATTTGCATCTTGAATAGTTGGATGTAAAAACAACTTTTTTCCATGGGGATTTGGAGGAAGAGATTTATATGTAGAAACCACAAGGGTATGAGGTAAAAGGAAAGGAAAATTTGGTATGAAAGTTGAAGAAGAGATTGTATGGCCTAAAGCAAGCTCCAAGGAAGTGGTATTTGAATTTTGACATGTTTATGACAGAACAAGGCTATAGTAGATGCCATTCTAATCACTGTGTTTATTTTGAAAGGCTAGAAAATGGAAGCTATATTACCTTGCTATTATATGTAGATGGCATGCTTTTTGCAGGGTCTAATATGCAGGATATGAATGTGCTCAAGAAGAAATTAGCTAATTCATTTGCGATGAAGGATTTGGGTGCTACAAAGAAAATCCTTGGTATGATAATAACAAGAGACAGGAAAAATCACAAATTGACGTTGTCTCAGGGTGAGTACATAGAGAAGGTGTTGGAGAGGTTTAGAATGCATAATGCAAAACTAGTTAGTACACATTTGGCCAACCACTTCAAATTAACTAAGGAAATGTGTCCCAAGACACATGAGGAGATAGAATACATTTCCAGGGTCTCTTATTCATCAGCAGTTGGCAACTTGATGTATGTGATGGTTTGCACATGACCAGATATTGCACATGCAGTGGGAGTTGTGAGCAGGTATATGAACAATCTAGGTAAAGAACATTGGGAGGCAGTAAACTGGATTCTCAGGTATTTGAGAGGTATTTCTACTCATGCATTATGTTTTGGAGGTTCAGACATTGTTCTACAAGGATATGTTGATTCAGATATGGCGAGTGATAAAGATAGGAAGAGGAGCACCACAGGGTATGTTTTTACTCTAGGTGGAACAACAATAAGTTAGATTTCAAAAATAAAAAAAGGTTATTTCACTTTAAACAACAGAAGAAAAGTATGTTCATGCTACAAACGCTAGTAAATAAATGATTTGGTTACAAAGGTTTATGGAGGAATTGGGAAAGAAGAAGGAGAATGGAAGGTTGTACTATGACAGTGAGAGTGACATTCATATTGCAAATAACTCATCCTTCCATTAAAAGACTAAGAATATACATATCGGGTACCATTTCATATGATCCATCTTGGAAGATGGACATTTGAAATTGGAAAAGATACATACTAGCCACAATCCTGCAAACATGTTAACAAAGGGAGTAACTAGGGAGAAGCCAAGTTCCTTCTCAGTTTCAGTTGGTCTTCAAGAATGAAGGTGAAGATGATAAATTTAATAGGTCCAAGGTGGAGTATATTCTATCAAGTACATCAGCAGTGGATTTTTTGTGATCAGTCTCCAAGTGGGAGATTTTTCGTTGTGGCACCTGATTATCTTCCTGATTCAGAGGTTTGTTTCAGTCGTTCTTGGACCCCATTCCCTAACGAGGGGTGTGTGGGGGATTTTACCCCCAAAACTATCTCCAGGGGGGTCCAAGAGGGGGGGGGGGGGGGGAATTTTTGTATCCCCCCCCTCTGGCGGGGGATTCAGCGGTAGCCCCCCTGAAGCAAAATATTGGGAAAAAATTCCTTGTAAAATATTGTAATTGCGTAGTCAATGTAGATCGTTCATTATAAGGTCACAGATCTGATAGTAGAAGTCATTTTGGGGACTTTTCCCTAGAAGGAAACCCTCTTTTATGATGGAATTGTATTGCGGTTGTGTATGAGTGTGATTATTGTATTCTGAGAGAGGAGACTATGAGAGGAATAAGAGGAAGTTATAGTGGTTGAGTTGTAGGTTGTATCCCTTCATTTTGATGGATAATAAAAAGGAAGGAACTGGAAATTTCTCTGGTGGACGTAGACCACAATGGGTGAACCATGTATATCTATGTATCTATTGTATTTTGTATCTTCTGTATTTTATTTCCACATTTGTTTTATTTTATTGCTCCACGATCCTATTTTTATAAAATCTTCATCATTGTATTTCTCTTCTTCTTGTTCTACATTATCTTCCTCATTATCTTTTACTTCTTCATTTTATCTTGTTCTTGTTGGATTGTCATTTGTTTGCATCTTGATCCTTCTAGGATTTTCATCATCCACTCTTACATTTTCACTTTCAACATTTTTTTCTAATCTCGGATTGAAACAACTATAATATTTTCTTTGAGAAGAGTAACCAAGAAAAATACCTTCATCACATCTGGATTCACATTTTCCAAGCTTATCATCATCTCTTTTTATGTATCATTTTCTTCCAAAAACTTTAAGGTGTTTGACATTTGTTTTCCTTCCTTTCCATAATCCATATGGGGTTTTGTCACTGTTAGCTAAGAGCTATGCTCTATTCAGAATGTAGACATTTGTGTAGAATGCATCCCTCCAAAATATATCTGACATTTTAGCCTGATTTAGAATGGTTCTGTCCATTCATTGTATAGTCTTGTTTTTTCTTTCAACCACTCCATTTTGTTGTGTGGTTCTTGCAACTAAGAAGTGTCTTCTTATTCCATGATCTTCACAGAATTCATTAAACTCATCTAATGTGAATTCTCCTTCATTATCTAATCATAGGCTTTTGATCTTCAAGTCTGTTTCATTTTCAACCAATGCTTTGAATGATTTAAACTTCCAAAATGCTTCTGACTTATGTTTGATAAAGGATACCCAAGTCATTCTTGTGTAATAATCAATGAGTAACATAAAGTAATGGTTACCTTGCATACTTTGTGATTTGGTTGTCCCACAAAGATCAGTGTGGGTGATTACTAATGGTCTTGATGTTGATTATTCCTTGGTTCTAAATTTTACTCGTGTTTTCTTCCCATGTTGACAATGCTTACAAACTGGGTTTGAGGGCTTGATGATTTTTGGAAATCCTTTTACTGCCTGGTCATTATTAACCTTAATCATGTTGTCAAAACTTAAATGTCCCATTCTCTTATGCCATAACCAGATTTCATTTGTATGTCCCACACAACATACTTCTCTTCCCATTTTATTTAGAATGTACACATGATTTGGAGTTCGGATTGTTGTTTCTACCAAAATTCCAATGTCTTCTTTGTTTATTCTACATTCTCGAGAGTTAAAAATAAGTGTGTGTCCCTGGTCACATAGTTGGTTGACATTTATAAGGTCATGCTTTAAATATTCAAAAAGAAGAACATTTTCTACAGTAGCATTCTGACTTCCAAGGCTGACTTTACCTTTCCCAATTATCTTGGAAGATTTATTGTCTCCAAATGAAACACTTCCTCCCTTATCCCTTTTTATCTTAAGTAATTTTCTTTGATCACCAGTCATATGCTTTGAAAATCCAATTTCTATGTACCAATATATTTCTTTGTCTTGATCATGCATTACTAAATCACATTCTTCCCGATAACTCTTTTCTTGTTTCTTCTTCTAGACTTTGGTGGTATTGTTGACAACAATATGTTTTTCAATAGGGGCATATATCCAACTTTGGAAATTCTGAGCTTTATGTCCAAAATTGTTGCATTTATAACATTCAATATTATAGTTGAGTAGTGGAGCAAATGAATTGATTTTTATGTTGTCAATAGGATTCTTGAACTAATTGTTCCTATAATTATTTCTTGAAGCATTGTACATACCTCCATTTCTTCTTTGATCATTCCTCGGATATGCTTTGCATTCTATTGCCTTAAGTGAAAAATTGTTGCATGAAAAATAGTTACCAAGAAAGAGATATACATACCTGTTCACGGTAGGTATTCTTCGAGTCATGACTTTTTTGAATTCATTCTTCCTGTGAAGGAAAAAAGACTTATGTTGATCATAGATTTCTTCATTGGATTTCTCATCATGTTTGATGGGATTGTTCAGGGTCACAACATAACTCTTGGGTTCTTCCTAGTTTTTCTACATTGTGGAGTTGGTATTGTAACCAAGTCCAGTTTTTTCGAATGGTGATCTTTGGTTATTGAGCATATTGTCCAACATAATTGAATTGTTTTCATATTTTTTACTGTTATTCATCTTTGCTACAATTGTATAATTTCATTTATTAGGGTAGTGTTTTCCTTCTCAAGTTTTTCACAATATTCTTCTTTGCTCTGCAGTTGATCTTTTATTTCCTCTCCAATATTCTTTTATTAATCTAATTGAGATGCCATATTAGAGTTGTGTGATAATTATTCCTTCAATTTTCTATTCTTTCTTATGATTCTTTTTATTTCATCTATAGCACAAAGTAATTTTCCTTCAAGATCAACATTCACATCCACATCATCATTTTATTCAATTTCTGGGATGTTTTTATTATCTTCATTTTCATTGGAATATGTTTCTAGGGCCATGAACAAAACATATTCTTCAATCTCTTCATCACTTTTAGAATATGAATAGTTGTTCTCTTTGGAATATATATTCGTCTTTTGTTTCTGGAAGTTTTTGTTCTTTTGAGTTTTATTCTTTCTTCCTTCATTAGGGTTAAAATAATCTTTATCCTTGTAGTCCATGTTCTTTTTATGAGGGCATGTAGAAGCAAAGTTTCCTACAACACCACAATTAAAACATTTGAAAGGAAGTTTACCTTTATATTTTCTAGTTCCTCGTAGGAGCCTTCTTAAAAAGTTGGCTTCCTCTGCATAAAAAACATCATTGGAGATGCCACTTGATCTTTCTTTTCTTCTATTCGTCTTCTTTGAGGATTTGAATGATGCTTCCTTTTTATATATGTTTTCTTGTCCTATTATCATCTCATAGGTTGTAAGAATCCCATGCAATTCATCCATTGTTAATTTTTCCAAATATTTTCTCTCTTCAAGAGTTGATATCTTAGGATTGAATCTCGTAGGAAATGACCTGAGTAATTTTTGCACAATAAATTTTTCATCCGTTGTTTCACCTAAGCCTCTAGTGATGTTTACAATTCCATCCACACGGTGAAGATATGCTACAATGTTTTCTTCTTCATCCATCTTTAGTATTTCAAATTGACTCCTATGAGTTTATAGTTTTTCTTGCTTGACTTTATCATCTCCTTCATAAGTTTTCTTCAGTTTATCCCACATCTCCTTTGGTGAATTCTGATTTTGATAATCCTTCCAGAATTTCATTCATGGCTTTTGATTTATTGTCCTTGATCTTCTTTGCACCAATATCAAAGAGAGAATTTGTTGGAGTTTCTTAACCATTCTCGACTGATTCCCATAAATCATACCCTAGTGACTGTAAATACACTCTCATTCTAGTCCTCTAGAAGGCATAATTTGTTCCATCAAAGTATGGAGATTTTATTAAGGATAATGTCTCTTTTTTGTCCATGTGACCTGCTAGGATCTACCTTCCAGTGATTAGAATGTTGTTAAAGGAACCCACTCTCATACCAATTATTGAAATATTTAATAGTACTGAGAGGGGGGGTGAATAAATAGTGGAAATTTTACTTTCGTTTTCTTCTAAAAACTGCTTCAAACACTTTTATATTACCATAAGTAAATTGAACATATATCAAAGCATTAATTAACATATTCACAAAACACAGATATTTGAGGTGGAAATCCAGATTGGGAGAAAACCACAAAAAATATTTCACAAATAAATATCAATTCAGTTGTAAACAATTGTTTGTGATGACACAAATCCTCTGTAGGAACGAACCTACAAATATATGAGGACACCAATCCTCTTGAGAACTAACTTAATGACTTCGGGAACCAACCCGCGAATAGATGAGGACACCAATCCTATTGAGCACCAACTCAATACCTTCAGGCACCAACCTGCGAATAGACGAGGACACCAATCCTATTGAAAACCAACTCAATAACTTCAGGCCCCAAAGTAGGAATAGATGAGGACACCAATCCTCTTGAGAAAAAACTCAATATCTTCATGCACCAACCTTAACAGTTAATATCACTGAAACCTTCAGTCTTCATTTTTTCTCCACACAATCTCACAGAAATTTTCAATCTTCATTTCTTCTCCACGCAGTTCATGAGATATGAACTTCACTCCTATCATTCATTGTTTCAAATCCCCCAATTTACACACTCACACCCACTTGAAGTGCTCCCTTTTATTCATATATACATACCATGTGTTTTACCCCAAAATAATATGTCCACAAGGTTGGCTCCAAATTACCTATTTTACACTTAATTGACCACAATTACTAGCATGAATAACATCACTCAACATCCGTAGAATTAGAATATATGGGTCATCTCATCCATTGATCCTAGTTTTTCCACATAATACAACTCAAACACACAACAATCGTCTGATCATTCTTAGATAGATCGCAGTCATCAGATCTATATCAATTGGGACCACCAGGGTCATTGTGGCATCAGGCCCATGGGTATTTTACTTTTCCTCCATTCTATTTGTGTCGACTTCTGAGATCCAGCATGATGTACGTGTTGGGTCCCACTTTCGATGGATTTCCTCAGATATACATGGCTCAATCTATATTGTTGATCAATGATCAACAACAATGATCCAACATTCAATGGTTATATAATATCAATCATTTATCTGGTGGGATCATGGATTTGGACCATTGATTCCCTCTTTTAATTATGTGACAAACTCACGATGTGGGCCACCATGGAACCCTAAGTTCTCTTAAACATGTTCTCCATGTGTCATCTCTTGAGTTGTTTCCCACGTTTGCTAACATATCTTGGGTCTCGAGATCTCAGGATCTCAATGCTTAGCAAGTGTTCAGTATCATAGAACCTTCACTGGTCGAGATGTAATGTGATGAGAACCGTTGATTTGGTGTCTTCTTTGTCATCAATATGCATTCAAGGTTTTACCACAGACCCCATATGTTGTGGGAACTTACATTCCATGTTTCATCTCTTGTGTGGTTGTTTACATGGACATGATTATGTGGAATTTTCTTATGTTGACCTGCCATGTGTCACCTTTCTTATGTATTTGCATATGTGTCACCTTTCAAATGTGACCTAACACATGTCACCCTATGAATGGATCATGTGTCACTTTCTAAGTGGCTTGCTTACATCAACCTAACGTATCTCGACATCGGATCACCGAGAAATATAACACTTTCCAATAACGAATTCCTCCCAAGGGCCAAGATATGAAATTATATGATTCATCATTCTGAGATCTAATATTCATCGTTGATCTGTATTCAAGGTTTAGAGATGTTGTGGAGCTTTGTCTCCATGTGTCATTTCTTGTGTGGGAGTTCTTATGTCACATTGATGTATTTTGGCATCGGGACGTCGAGACTTATCTATGCTTCTCAAATGATGATTTCATTAAGGGTCGAGATGTGAGATGATCAGGGGCATAGATATGTTCTCTATGATCTCATCTCTTACATTGATCTTATCTCAACGTGTCGCTTTTTGTGTGGGATTCTCACGTCACGCTGACGTTTCTCAGCATCAGTACGTCGGGACTTAACACACCATCCAACACCTTAGAACCTATGATGGTAGAGGTCCATTGTAACGAGAGTCATCAATATGGATATGAATTGGATGGCCAGATAATTCCAAGACCACTCACCATCGACCCCCCATGACATCAATGTCATGCATATACTCCATACCCTCAACACCGGATATCTGAGATGATGTGGCATAGTACATGTGAATCCTCCACGCAGAATTCAATTATGATGATGTAGCTTTTTCATGGTTGTCTTCGTAGTTTCTGACATGGCCTTATATTGGCATGACACATGGCATTGACGTGTCATCAAGATATCCCACTGAGGCAAAGTTGGGCCCCACATTCTAAAATTTAACTCCTTTCACATGGTTCCATGGCTCTTCTGTTTTCATTCAAACGAAGAGCTTTCACACTTTCATTATAAACCTGTCAAATTCAATTTCCATTATCCATGTGGGGTATTGTGTTTTTCCCAATCGAACCCTCCCTAACCAGGCATGTTTCTATTTTGTTTCCTCTATATTATCTATCTGTTGCAACCTGGTCAAGAGGCACCCTAGAAGAGCCCTCGTTGAATTTTGATCTGCAAACAAGATTATAATGTTGATGTGTAGGGACATTCTCGAATTTCTCTATTGTGCTTCTTCTGTCTGTATACAGGTTCAATCCTTGGACCTATTATCTACACAAAGTATGGTCTCCCCCTGATTGTAATGGAATCCATGACTGTATTTTACACATTTCTATGTATTTGTATTTGATATCATTAAAAACATTATCCAACACTTCTTTCACTATCTCTTTTATCATAGGATTCATTCTTCTTTGTGGTTGTCTGACATGTTTAACATTCTTTTCTATGTAAATGTGATGTGTGCATGTATCTGGGTGGATATCTTGCATATATGTGTAATCCCAGGCGAATTACTTAGAATATTTCTGCAATAATTGAATTAACCTTTCCTACTGAGTTCTTTCCAAATTATAATTGATGTTTAAACATTTCCAAAGGACAATTTCAATGAATTAACTATGTGAATTCGATATTGTGTTTACATGAAATATAGTTTCAAATAGATATTTTAAAGAATCCATTTTACAATTTTCCTCAAAACTTTGCTCCAAAAGATCATTAGTGGAATTTTTTTGAGAAGATTCAAATTTCTCTATGGAATCTAGATTGGAAATGAAGTGATTCAATATATTTTCACCATTCTCTTCTCTAAAATTTATAGCTTGATTAATACTACAAAAAGAATGAATGGTTTCTTAATTAGAGTTTGTTTCTTCAAGCCATGACATTTGTTCTAGTTTAGTAATAGATCTAGTAGGTGGATAAAGTGTCACTTTCTTTCTTTCACTCCCCCTTGAAATAATCATGTTGCCTTATCTACAACTAATACAAGCATTAGTTGTTGCCAACCAAGGTATTCTAAGTATAAGAGGGTGTCCACATAAGTTATATTTTGTTTGAAGAACTACAAAGTCTACATGTTACTCCCATCAATCCAAGGATACAATGACATCATCTACTACACCCTCTGGTCTTACCTGATATCTATCTGCCATTTCCAATATTGTAGGTGTAGGTCAAAGATTACAAATATTCAAATTTTTCATTGTTTCCATGGTCATCACATTAATAGTTGCACCTAAGTCAATTAAAGTGTTTGGAATATAAATATTTTTGATTAAGATGGTAACAATTGGTACACCTGGATCAAAATATTTTTTTGTTGTGATATTTGTTGACATTAGGCTAGTTATTTTTCCAACAACTTGCAATGTTGTTGGATCCTTGATTTTTCTTCCTGATTTATTAAGGAATAATTACATAATTGTTATTGTATAGATTAGTATGTTCTTTATATCCTCTAATAAGGGAATTTTAACAAAGACATTCTTTAATTCATTTAAGAAATCATGTTCGGAAGGAGTTATGGATTTTTCCAAATACAACTTCTCTGGAAAAGGAGGTGTTTTGGTTAATGGTAGCTGATCCTTTTGAGTTTCAACTGACTTGCATGCAATTGTAGTGTCAGTTTTATTAATAATTTCTTTTTCTTTTTCTTCTATGACTACTGGGGGTTGTTTATGAAGTGTTTTACCAAACCTTAAGTAGATAACCTAGACAAAAGAAATTGCATAAGTAGGAAGTGTTCCTTATTCAATATTATAAGCAGGTCTTTCCACTTTAATATTAGGATTAGCTATTGGTTTTGATGGTAATTGAGTTGGTCTTGGAGGTGGTTGGTTAGAAGGTAGTTGTAGCTATTGTGGTTGAGTGATTTGTGGTGGAGGAGGTATGGAATATGGTTGTTTATTTAGTTGTGTATATTGAGTGAGTTGAATATTTTTTTGCTACGAGTATGGTTTCTATTGAAGAGGATACGATTGTTGTTGAAATGGAAAAGATTGTGGTTGATAAGTTTGTTGAAAATAAGATTGTTGATATGATTGATATGATGTTTTAGGATTGTAGGGAGGTTGGTTTCCATAAGCGATCCCTCGCCAACCTTGTTTAAAAGGTTGGTTTTGATTTTGTTGAGGAGGCCATGCCTACCAAGGAAAAGGGGAATTCCATGTGTTTTGTACATAATTTGGATTAGAACATGAAGGAAATGGTTGAGCAGGATTTTGAGGCATACCTAGTGTGCATGCCTTCCATGGTCTTCTTGGTGAAACATAATAAAGAGGTTTTTTTATTGTGCTTTCACCTTTGAAAATTATTTGAGTCTTGGAAATGATGGGCAATTTTACGTTGAATGGTTTTCTACACAAATGCCACAAACCTGTAACTATCCAATGGAATTCTCTAGGTGGATTATTTTTCCTACATTGATTGCAAAAAAACTACTAAAGATTCATTTTTCTCTTCTTTTTTCTTTTTATCCTTCAATGTATCAATATGAGAACCTAATGTACTCAAACGATCAGTTTTAAAATTTTCCAACAAATTGCCTATTTCTGACCTAGTCATACTCCTTGTGGCTTATTTGGTGACTTTGGAAAGAGAATATATTTATCCTTTTCCAGCCTTATCTCTACCCCTGGAGTATTTCATGCACATTTCAACAAAAAAAATTCAAATGGTAAAGTTGAAATATCACCAGATCCCATGAGATTAAGAATATCAATATATTCGTCACCAGTGCCTTTTAAAAATATTGTATGAATAATATCAAAATTTAAAGAACTGTGTTTCTATTTTTTCAAATTATACAAAAATCTCTCCAAGTAGTCCTCTAAGTTCTCATATTCTTGTTGAGCCATCCTGAAGATGTCTTCCTTACAATCCCTTTCTCTATAGTAAATTTGATATTTCTTAAGGAAAAAATTCCTCATAGTATCCCAATTCCCAATAGTATTTTCTCCTATCCCTATAAACCATTTTAAAGCAGTGTTTTTTAGAGTGGTAGGAAACAAATGAAGCTTTTGAGCATCATAGGTACAACATAAAATATAAAATTCAAACAAAAATGCACCAGGGTCTTCAGAGTTCATACCATGAAAGTTAGTAAGAGTTGAAGGAGGAATTTTTTCATGTTTAGTTCATTTCCAAATTTTGTAGGTACATCTACGATGGGAATACCAAAAGTGACTTCCTCTTCCTCAGCTCCTGTATCATTCAGACTTATTTCTCATTCTTCTCTTCCTTTCGACATCCTTTCTCTTTCTCCATATCTTGGACCTCTTTCATCACCCCCTTCTCCTCCCACACCTAGATTTCTTAGTATTCTCTCTCCCCCACCTCCTAATATTCTTCCTCCAATATGATATTCTTCATCAGCCATCTTATTGTCCCAAAAGATCCAAAATTGTTTACTCCAACATTTTGGTGTTTATTCTGTATATTCAAATTGTTCAACGGTCTCTTCTATTTGTGTCTACTTTGAGATTTTTGCAACAATATGTTTCCCTATATCCTTCTTAGTACCTAAAAGCAAGTTAGTAATGGGGGGTTTTGTGGATTGGTTTATGGATATCTTAGTATATGTTTGTGAAGATGATAATGTAGGTGGTCAAGTAGATGGCTTAATAGGTTGTTTTGAAAAGGATGAAGTAGGTGGTTTCGTAGATGTCTTATTAGGTGGTTGTGATGATTTAGAAAGTGGTTTTGTAGGGGAGGGTTATTTTTCTAAGATTTTTATTTTTTTGGAACAACTTATTTTTTATTTTACAACAAACCTACCCTTACTACATCTAGTTATAATTGCTCTATTCATGCAAATAACACATGAATGGCTCTTTTGAAGACTCACAAAAGTGGTTGCGTGGATTTGTACCTCTCATATTACCTTCTTCACTCCTTCCAGTCCTAAATATGTTAGTAACAAAAAAAATTCATAACTAATTCCTTTAGTGCCTCCACGAAAACGACACCAAAAATGTCAAATTAATTTATTTACATATGAAGGACACTTATCATGTCAATCCAAGGTCAATAGGCTTGTGAGGCACAATCATTATATGTGAGGGAACTAGATTCAAAATACAATCTAAGAAAGAAATCCAATCTTGAAACTAATCTAGGAAGTGTAGTCTAACCTAATCTTTAAAACTTCAAATCAAATCTAATTCTTTCAAAAATAAATGTTATATCTACTTAAACTATTGAAATGTAAAGAAAAATTCTAAATAATTAATCCATCAAGAAAGTAACTAATCTTTTCAACCTAGACTACCAAAGATTACAAGGGCGGAATATCAGGTTGTGAGGTGAAATATGCCTTGAGAAAGGCCCACACAAAAGTGTTCTTTTCACTGATGTAGGTTATTAGTTAAAGAAGAAATTCTAATCACACAACTCACTCAGATTTTCTTAGTTGATCAAGTATCCATTAGTGTCGCACAAGTAGAAATATTATATGTTGTAGTGTCGTTAGCATACTTTCCCTTGGGTGGCTTAAATACTTGCAACAATACTCCAATGACTCCTCAATCCTTACTCCCATCAACAAAATCAGTTCTAAGTGTTTCAAAATAAATAAAACCTTCATGAAAATGCTTCAATAAATCAATTATCGTAACCAATGAACAATAAATAGTGAATTAAAAGTTATGAACAATGAACCATTAGCACAAGATAAATACAATGATTAGAATATAAACAAAGAGTTAGTAATGGATATAAAAAGTAGATATATAAAATAATATGTAAAGGAAATCATAGAGTATATACCAAAAATAAAACTACAACAAATGTACATAGAAAAACAATGATGCATAGGATGAAGAATGGGTCTCTCTCTCTCTCTCTCTCTCTCTCTCTCTCTCTCTCTCTCTCTCTATATATATATATATATATATACGATATTATCCATCTATTCATCTCAAATTCATCCTTTGGAGTGCCAAAAATTGTGAAAAATCATGCATGGTTGAGATTTGGCTGATTTTTCTGCTAAAACAAGGTATTTTCCAGCAAAGTAGGTGTGTTGACCGGGGACATGTGAGGAAATTTTTGTGCACCTAGGAGAACATGTTCCATGCCATGAAGACAA
>JZKD02S2287345.1:8409-25441 GCA_000966675.3 Picea glauca | reverse complement strand
ACATGCTATGGAAGTTAGAGTTTTCGACTATTCTTAAAACTTCTCACAAATAGGGGTTCTTGGTAAAATAGTCGTATCTTATTCTAGCAAGATCCAAATCAAGTGCCACTAGTTGCATTGAATAAAGTATGGACCATATCATTTGAAACCAAAATTTGAGAAGTAGATCCCAAAAATTACATGTGGTAGTCCATACAATTTCGCTTTCTTGAAAGGGACAAAAACAACAAATTTGAGAAAGTTACCATAACTTTCTCTTGGCACATCAGAATTTGGTCAAACCTATGGCATTGAAAAGAAGAAATATCTAGCTACTATAGGCCAAAATTTGAGACTTAAAGGGGCTAAAATTTAAGAGATAATTTAGGAGAAAAGTCTACTAGTAAGACAATATACAAACCAGGGTTTTTAAATGTATGCTAATTTGAAATTAGCATAAATTTTGATTGGAAGATTGTTTTTTTGGTGATTCAAAAATTGTGATAAGAGAAAAAAGAGGAGTATTGTAATTTTGTCACCTGACAAAGGGTTCTACAAAAAACATTTACACCTATTAAACCTATAGAGAGGACATCTGTGACACTAGATGAAGTACAAGGTATGAAATTTAGGTTGTCCAAGGTGGAAGGGATAGTGGAAACCATACAAAATAAAATGGAAAGGAATGTTGAAATCATTGATATGATCAAACAAAGATATTTTGAAGAGTTTGAAAGAGATCTCAAAAAAAATATCAAAGATAATCTCAAAGATATGAAGGGGGAATTTTGAATGAGCGAAGACTTGTCCATATGCTCAATTCACCTCCACGAGACGAGGTTAAGGAAAACAAGAGGGTTAAGTATTTTATACATATTGATACAAGTGAAAAACAATTGGAGAACAAGAGGTTGGAATACTTGACACTTGATCATTCATCTCTCCAAGGTCCACATCAGCGAGGGTACAACTCATGACCAACAAACTACTTCATTCCTAAGGTTGATATGATAAATTTTGATGGTAATGAGCAAATAACATGGATATTCCAAATGGAGAAATTCTTTCATCTACACAAAATGCTAACTTTACAAAATGTACCTATTGCATCCTTGTATTTAGAACATAATTCATTTGTGTGGTACAAATGTCTTTATGATCGTAAAAAATAATTTGTTGTCTCTTGGTCTATTTTTATGGATAAATTAATAACATGTTATGGGTATATTAAGAGTAACAACTTCTTTACTCAATTGATAATTCTAAAGAAAAGAGGTCTAGTTACATAACACATTCAACAATTTCAAAAGTTGTGTCTTAGAGTAAAGAACATTCTAGAGGAATTTTTTTAGATCTTTTTATTGGTAGTTTAAAGGAGGGCCTTCAACATGAGGTTTGTATCTTTGAGCATAAATCATTAGAGAATGTTGTTTTTATGGAAAGGAAAGTGGAAAGTACAAATATGGCTACTAGAAGGGTTGGCCCTAACACCAATATAGAGGGCCATGTTACCACTCCAAACCTCAATCAATCGACACGGTTAATGCCTCAACAAATGGATGAAAGAAGAGAAAATGGGATATGTTTCAATTATGATATCAAGTACAGTAAAGGGCATAAGGTGGGAATAATTGCGGTGCGAAAAAAATATTCTACATAGATTATGAAAAGGAAGAAGAAGAAGAATCAAAATCCTCTCCATAAATAGAAAAGATTACTCCAACCATATCTTGTCATGATTTGGTCAACATCAACACTCCTCAAACTCTCAATATAGAAGAATACATAAAAAAGAAAGAGGTAATAGTATTGTTTGATTTGGGTAGTACCCATAACTTCATTAGCTACAAATTAGCCAAACTTCTCAATTGCTTTATATATCCAACACCATAATTTCAAGTAATGATTGCAAATAGACGCACCTTAAATTGTTTGGGGAAGTGCCATAGTATTAAGCTCACTATGGGGGAGTATTTGTTGGTCAGTCCAATGATAGAAATCCAAATGGGAGGTGTCAATGTTATATTAGGGGTTCAGTGGTTGCAATAATCGGGAACAATGACTTTTAATTTTTAGGAACTTTTCATAATATTTTCTTAGGAAGGTAAGGAAATTGAACTCAAAGGAATCCAAGGGAATTCATACAAAGTGATAATTTCTAATAACATTACAAAATTGTTAAAAAAGGGATACCATGGTATAACTTCACAATTGTGCTCCCTTGGATCCACAGAGAGTTATTGAAAATCATGTTGGGACATAAAGCATTGATGGTTCATACAAATCTCTTGGATTCAGTAGTTCGAGCGAGCAATCTACATCTCAATAAAGTTGGTTGGGTGATCGACCATAACACTACATCAGTTGGTCAATTAGTCGACGTTCTTATCGGTTGGACAGTCGACCAATAGTCGAAGATAGTCTGGAAATAGATCGACCAACCCAACAATCGACTACGATTTGGATGCATAGGCGGTTGGGTAGAGCATCCTTGTCGAGCTGACTCGACAACACTGACTTGATAGAGTCAACTCTAACAACCAATGATTACATGTGGACAATATCTTTTGTATTCTATGGAAGTTGGTTAGATCTTGAGGCTATAAATAACATACCCCTTAGATCATTATCATCATGGCAAAGAAGTAAGAGAACACACAGATCATGCATTATGCAATGTAATGTTCTGTAGCAGTGCGCTCTACTTAAGTGTTGTAACAATGTCTTTAAACACAACCCTTGTCTCTACTTAAGTGTTGTAACAATGTCTTTAAACACAACCATTGTCTTCAACATTTTTGTTCCTCTTGAGTTATCACAACACTATCTTTTCTACTTCATTTTGTGTTCCACCCTATTCCCCAACATGGTATTAGAGATCAACATGGTATTAGAGATTATGGTTTAAAACCTCGACCTATTATCTTGCAAACATCAGTAGACCCCACAGGCAAACTACTACTATGTCGTACTCTGTTACTTGTAATCATCTATGGATTTTACTATTTGCGCTGTGGATAACGGAGTGCGAGCCACTTTCTCATTCTTCCCTTCGCAGTCAGATGCATACTGGCGTCAGCCAATTTGACAGCAATTCGAACCGTCTTTTCGCCGATCTTGCTCGTAACACACCACTGACAGGTTACAATGTTTCTGAGTATGGCAAATCTCCCAACATAGTTGCTGGGTTCATCCAGTGCAGAAGAGACCCAACGCAAGCGGAATGTTATGATTGTTGTCAAAGTATCATTAAGGATTACATCACAACCGTAACCCGCAGCGCCGTTGAATGGTATACGTGGTATGATATGTGCGAATTGGTCTACGCGAACTAGAGCAGCCTTGTCTCACCCGATGATGATTATGACTTCAAAACTATTTGTAATGGATCTGTAAAGATTAGCGATCCAATTGGTCTTCAGAATTTAATCTACAACTTGTCTGATGAAGCCTCTACGTCAAGCAAGAAATTCGCAAAAGGATCGATTGTTGATACTTCAGGTCAGAAAATTTACGGTCTTGTTCAGTGCGACATAGATTCATCCCCATCCAACTGCTCTTATTGTCTGTCTCAAGCTTTCTCACAACTCGACGCATTGCATCTTGGACTTGGAACTCATATTTATATGGGAACCTGCTATTTTATAATATCGAATGAACCAAAATACTCAAATAGCACTTGTACAGGACTTAAAGGTATGTCAACTTAAAGTAATATTTCTGGTTTTTTGCTTTTTCTTTAGTTACTTTCCTTTAACGGGTGAGCAATATTCACGTTGCTATGTAGCATCATACCATTGGATGTTATAATAGATGATGTATATTTCATTGAATCTAAATTGCTCTATTACATAGCTTTCAATGCTGCAATGGATGGTGCATAACTTGTCTGTTTTGAAACAAAACACTTCAGATTTGATGATCTATACACCATCAAGATCTGCATTCAATGTTGTGTAGCAAGTGGATGTTACTCAGTTTTTAATGTTGCAATGGATGGTGTATAAGTTGTCCATTTTGAAAGCAATTCAAATCTGATGACCTATACATCATTAATAGCAACATCAAAATGTTGCAATGGATGGTGTATAAGTTGTCGGTTTTGAAAGCAATTCAGATTTGATGATCTATACACTATCAAGAGCTGCATTCAATGCTGTGTTACCCAGCCTTTAATGCTGCAATGAATGGTGTATAAGTTGTCAGTTCTGAAAGCAATTCAAATCTGATGACCTATACACCATCAAGAACAACATCAAAATGTTGCAATGGATGATGTATAAGTGGTCGGTTCTGAAAACAATTCAGATCTGATGATCTATACACCATCAAAAGCTGCATTCAATATTGTGTAGCAGGTGGATATTACCCAACCTTTAATAGATGGTGTATAAATTGTCGATTTTGAAAGCAATTCAAATCTGATGACCTATACACCATCAAGAACAGCATCAAAAACCTTATTGAATGTTGTAATGCTACAATGAATGATGTATAAGTTATCGATTCTGAAAGCAATTCAAATCTGATGACGTACACCATCAAGAGCATCATCAAAAACCTTATTCAATGTTGTATAGCTGGTGGATATTGACCAGCCACCCAATCATTCAAATGAAATGGATAGTTTGTGTGTACCGTTTGTTCTACTTGGTCGAAAGGACTAATGATTAATGATTGCTATACATTTGTCTGCAGCAAATGATTCCAGAAAATTGCCACAAAATTGGGGGATTGTGGGAAGCTTGCTCGTGGTTTTGGCGTTGCTTTTGCCCTGAAA
The DNA here is from genome assembly GCA_000966675.3 of Picea glauca. Lineage (NCBI taxonomy): Eukaryota > Viridiplantae > Streptophyta > Pinopsida > Pinales > Pinaceae > Picea > Picea glauca. The sequence continues at coordinate 20,682 of JZKD02S2287345.1, read as the reverse complement.
ATGACTGTGAACACAATCATATTCCGTCGTCAATAAGAGGTTGTCCGATTCTTTCTACCAACAAAATAAAAAAGACCATGAACATTACTTTTATGTGCCCAGGCGGATTCTTCGGTACGCCCTTCATGTCCGCGATTCTTAGTATTTTCACGTTTTATGAGTTTAGCCCCGTATGTCCATTCCAATGGTAATGATTATCTGTAATTACTGCGAGCCTTCGCCGCCAACGTTTGAGGGAGTGACGTCCGAGGTTGGAACTTTGTCACACTTCGTTCTCCCGCGCTGTAAATTTTCCATTTTCGCCCTTTTCTTTCGATGTTGATCTCGATTTCCAATGCGTAAATTTGATGTATGTTTTCAAAGCTGGGCATGGATTCTGGTATTATCGATGAGAGATCATTTAATCTATTTTAATCTTATTATTTGGTTCATGGATCTTACAAGTTACTACCATGTTTAAAGTCTATCAAATCCAATTTGTAAGGTATTATTATAATTATAATTTTTTAAAGGAAAAAAATTGTAATAATTTAATTGTTATTTTTCGTTCTCGCCTTATATTATTATTTAATTGTTATAATTACTAGCATAGCCCCAAAGTGGTTGGTGAACGTCGAAAGGCGATGCCAAAGCTTTTTCCCGAACAACTGAAACACATATAGAGCTGAGGAATCTAAAAGTTAATTTCAAATGTGGTAATTCCAAAGGTTAATCACTTAAACGTGGCAATCATATGGTGGTACAGTAATTTCTTAATATGATTAGGTAAATGTTAAAAAGTAAACAGGTTAATTGATGCATTCAAAAATACAAGTTACAAAGAATAAATCACATTCATTCATCTTCAAATGTTAGCCATCGGATTAGAATTTTAAATTAAAAGGTGATTAATTGTGCCCATTGTCAATAGGTATAGCCTTTCGACGTAATAATGAAAAAATTATAATTTCGTTCTCCGCGCTATAAATTTTCCATTTTTAACCCTTTTCAGTTGATCTTGATTTCCAATGCCTAAGTTTCCAAAGTTGTGCATAGATTTTGGTATTATTGATGACGATGATTTAATCTATTTTAATTTCATATTTTATATATTATTATATAATTTGTGGTCATTACAAGTGAAATTTAATCGTAAATAAGTGCTAGAAATTTATAACTTGGGGTGAAAGTTAAAATGATAGTACAAAGTAAGGAAGGATCAAGACAAAGCTACTAAAGGGTTTTAGAAAGAGCAGTGTAGAGAAATGGAAGAAGATAAAGAGGCTGAAAATCAGTAGATTTATCGAGCATTCATATCAAGAAAGCTCGTTGAGTAAAGAGGATAATAAAACTGATTTTAGTGTAGAGATAGAAAGAGGGGGGGAGGGGTGACGGTTCGTGTCCTTCTATCCAAAGATTGTAAGAGATTACTTTCAATGATTTGTGAAGCGTTGCCTTTGATAGATGATCAACAACATGGTTATGTTCACAATGAATATGGATGTGGCTGAGTTTTTTTGTATGTAGATTGTAAATGCCTAATTCTGTCTTTCCATGTAAGGCGGGAGACTACTTGAAGATTTCCCTTATTGTTCATACACTCAATGACATGTTGTTCATCCACTTAATGACAGATTCTGGAATCTCCAAAAACTTGGAGGACATCTACTTGGAGTCTACATGGTTCACAAATCTTACTACCATGTTTAAAGCTAATAGAATCAAATTTGTTAAGTATTATTATAATTATAATTTTTTAGTGAAAAAACTTATTATAATTTAATGGTTATTTTTATATGTATATGTAATTATTTATAATTTTTACTTACATTAAATGTTTTTGGGTTCTGGTTAGTTACTCTATTTACTTATAGAACTATGAGTCTAACATTGATTCATTATTAGTTTATTTTTTGATTTCAATTTTTTCTAGCATTTCTAAAGTTAAACATGGGGAATTCTTAATAATAATTTTATTGAAATTAAATTAAATTCCAATTTTTTTTTCTAGATTTCTATTGAATTGCAAATTCAATCCCTTAAAGCTATGTGGTAGCATTCAATAATAGAGATATCCATCTCCAACTGTGTGGAAGTGTCCTATTCTCCATCTCCAAAGCTCCACGAGGGCTCATTGACAGTGGGATAATAAGATTTTACACATTAATTAATCGGTCAAATAGTTAATATGTTTGACAAAGTTTAATTAAGCCGTATTAACCCAGACAAACAGATTAATAATGAGCCCGTATAAAACGTATTAACCTGTGAAAACATGTTATTTACCTTATTATTGGTTGATCAAATGGAAGTCTTATTGCCCTCTTATTGCCCAGGCGTTCTTGTATGGACAAAGTTTTAATGACATATGTTTCAAATATTTATTATACAGGCGAAGGTTCTTAGGAAGCTGTAAGAATTTCACTATTGTTTTCCCAGGATGTCAAGAAATTGATATTTATTTCGCATGGATAGATTCAACTGCTCACAGTTCAAAAAATTTCCCAAATATTGCTCTGTATCACATTATAACAAAGACTGTATATATGTGAATTAAATGAATGCCACACTATCCCAAAGCCTCACAACAATCACCTCATCTACCCAACAAAGTGAAACCCTATTCGGTTTGTGAGTGTAAGAGAGAAAGTGGGTTTGCTTATTACAACTTACCTCCGCAGAATTAAGATGTAATAAAGTTTTTTTTTTATGGAAAAAATCCCCAATATAGAAATCACTTAAAATATGTAATTCATATAAAAATCCAATAGACCAATTATTGTAGCGGAATATATGTTTAGCGCAGTCATACCTTGCATTAAACAAATTCAGGTCGTAGGCAAGGTAATCTGATGTTAGTACACCTGATGAATTAGTATTATAGATTTTAAGGTTTGTTCACTATGAAAAAAAGTGTAGATTTCAGGACTAACTTTGCGACTATGGTGCTCATGCTCAATTTTGGGATTGGTGGTATGAAGTTTAGGAAAAATTTGGTGCTTGTTTGGGTATTTTTTGGGAATACAATTGAGTTATGAATCTTACATGTCCTCTATTTGGTTTTCTACTATACCTTTCCATTGAGATATATGGCTATGGTTTATGTTGTAAATTCATAGGGTTTGAATCTATCGAAATCATTTAACAACAATAACTACTCCATGATTGGCAAGACAAGGAGATCAAACCTTTCTCGTTGTCCTCATGGTGGAGTGCACTAACTCGATCTGAATAATTGATTGTTCAAATAGAATTAATGTCAAACATAATCTAACTGCAAAAGCTCGGGAAATGATAAGGAGATCAAATATTAAGTTATAGTTACCAACACAATGTTGGTTCATTGGTGTGGTTGTGAGAGTGTTAAGATGTTACACTAATGTTCCCCTGTTGCATGGGTTTCAAAGTGATAAAGGCAGGTGCTAAGTCTCAGGTAACTTTGGTGGAATAACTACCTTCTAGACTTGGAACTTGAGCCAAAGGACTTTACATGCTTCTTTAAGTACTTCTAGAAAAAATGATAAGTAAGTAACCATGGGAATATTCATAGTCTTTATTTTCTTTCACTTTCTTGGATTGGTAATGTTACAATGATTTTATTGGTTCTCCTTATACACCAAGTCATTTCACTTTGGTGAATTGGAGAAGGGTTGTCTGCATACGATTCATCGTTTGTACGCATCTCAAACTAAATAATTGTTGCGCTGGATAATCAAGGCACATGTTTATTTTCCATGGAGCCAAGCAGATGAGAGTTATGTAATATAATCCTTTGATGTTTATGGAGTTTAACCTACAACTTCAGCAAGAGTTTTATTTTACATCATTATTGTCTATATTTTTTTCACTAGAATTGGGCTTTTCTGGGGTTTTGTCAAAATAATTAACCATAGGTAGGTTAAAATTATCAAGCTTATGAAATTAAGATCCACTACTATTATGAATTTTGTCAATGCATGATTTTATCATTGATTGTCTTATTAGTTTTTGTGTCTATGCTTAGAAATTCCATTTTGTATGTTTTTCATATGCATGATTTTACCATTGATTGTCTTATTAGTTTTTGTGTCTATGCTTAGAAATTCCATTTTGTATGTTTTTCATATACTCTATTACTAGAGTAGTCAATGAAAATTGACTATGTTATATAGTAGAATAATATAATATATTATATATTATATTGTAAAATATCATAATATAATATTTTAGGAAAATCCTCTTAGTGATAAACTCGTTAGCCATGTTTCCATTGGAAGATGCCCATTTCAATCCTAGGGTTGTTAAGGGTGAAGTTTGTTGTAAAATCTTCTATTCAAAGACCTCACGAATGAACGAAATGATGAGAAATCTCACTGTTTGGCAGGTTTAACAAAGAGAAATGGTTGCCAGAATCTCACTCATTTTCTCAGGTAATAATCAGTAAGGCAGGTACGAGTGAAATGAAATTATGCAGATAAATTTAATTTTTATTATCAGGCCCATAATCTTCTGTTGTGAGCAAGAGTTAGATATTGGGGTAGAAACCAAATAATATGAAGTTCCACAAAGGTTTTGTGTGTATATGTTTTAATTGCATGCAGTTCGAAAAATTTATGTGGCATAGCTCAGTTGGATGCTAGGTTAGTTATAGTATGTTCCGCAAAGAGAAAAAAATCAATCTCTCATGTAGCATGACTCGGCATGGGTGGCCGGGGATGTTACATAGAGGTTCATGGTAGACGAGCTTAAAAAAACAACAATGATTTACCATATGGCCACAAATCAGAAAACAATAAATATAACATTGAAATCTTAAAAAAAAAAATACACTATTTTAATTCTCCAAGAAAACAATAAATATAACATTGAAATCTTAAAAGAAAAATACACTGTTTTAATTCTCCAAGCTTAAAAAATGCCACATGAACAAGAACCAATCACTTTTTTTAGTTTACCACCACAATAGGGCACGGAGATTTCTAAGCATAATAATCACTCACACTTCCTTTGATTGCACTGAACATTGTCAATGACACCGTCACTGAGTCAATTAAGCACTGAATTCAATATGTAATTAGATGGTAAGACCAAGTATGATTAAATACCCGATGAAAGTGCCATGTCAATTGTTATCCACAACCAAAAAATGTGCTCCCAACTTGGCAGTGGTCTCACATATCCTCTCCTTTGTTGGGCAGCGGAAGCAAAACATAGCATAAAACCAGAGCATAAACTAAGCAAGATTAAACATGCATGAAACCAAGAACAACAAACACACACTTGACACAATGATTTATGTGGAAACCCAAATCGGGAAAAAACCATGGGCAATGATTATCGGTCTTCTGTTATTCAAGAGAGAACTACAATAGCCTTCATAGGCATACAATCATCCTCTCCTCAAACACTCGTTTCTCTCTAGCTTGCATTGTGTTCTATCTCTATGGTTATGCTCATATATATAGCATCTATCACTCAATTACACAGTATGATCATGAATCGATCACATAGTTACACGAACAGTTCATAAGTAGATGGCATGCATGCGTATGTGCATGTGCGTCTGCATATGCATGTGACTACATGAGAAAATTCGTTGGCATGTTTCCAACAATATCCACCTTGAAAAAAAATTACCTGATATATCATGCCCTTAATTAATTCATCAACTTTTATGCAAATCAAGAGAAGCTAGACACCACCATAGATTCTCTAACAAAATTGGTTTCGTAAACATGTCTGCAAAACTCACCTTTGTATGGACATTTTCCAAAGCCATTCCACCTTCATCGACAACTTGTCTTACAAAATGGTACTTAACAGAAATATGCTTCATCTTACTGTGATAATATGGATTTTTAGCCAAATGAATAACACTTTGACTATTGAAAAATACTTTCACCTTTTCCTGCATCCTTTCAAACTCACCCAACACACCTTGTAACCAAATTGCCTCCTTGCATGCATGTGAAGCAGCCATATACTTTGCCTCAATAGTGGATAAAGAGACTACGTTTTGAAGCTTTGACATCCAACTAATAGGTCCTCCTGCAAGAGTAAAGACATATCCTGAAGTGGATCTCCTTTTTTCCAAGTCACCTGCAAAATCTGAATCTACATAACCGCAAACTGAATCTTTGGAACCATCATAGGTGATAGAATAACTACTTGTGCCTCTAAGATATCGAAGCACCCATTTCACTGCTTCCCAATGGTCTTTTCCTGAATTTTCCATGTATTGACTAACAACACCAACTGCATGTGAAATATCTGGTCTAGTACTCACCATCACATACATGAAACTTCCCACTGCATTAGCATATGGTACACGAGACATATAATCCTTTTCTTCGTCATTACTAGGACATAAACCTGAAGAAAGCTTGAAATGGGAAGCCAATGGGATCTGAACGGGTTTCACATTATTCATACCGGATCTCATAAGTATTTTTTCCACATACCTCTACTGTGATAACCACAACTTAACATTTTTCTTGTCTCTATGTATCTCCATGCCTAAGATTTGTTTTGTTGCTCCTAGATCCTTGATATCAAATGCCCTAGCAAACTGAGCCTTTAACCTATTGATTTCGACCATGCTCTTGCTTGCCACAAGCATATCGTCAACATATAACACCAAAATAATGAACATGCCATTTTCCAACTTTTTAAAGTAAACACAATGATCATATTCACTCCTTGTGAAATTTAGGCTCACCATGAAGGAATCAAACTTCTTGTACCATTTCCTGGGAGACTGTCTCAGGCCATACAATGACTTCTTGAGTTTGCAAACAAACCTCTTATTGCGATCCTGAACAAACCCTTCTGGTTGTTCCATATATATATCCTCATCTAAATATCCATGCATAAATGTTGTTTTAACATCTAGCTGCCCTAACTCAAGATCAAGTAAATTAGCTAGTGCTAACACAATACGAACTGAAACAAGCTTCACAACTGGTGAAAAAATTTCATGAAAATCAATACCTTCCTTTTGAGAATACCCTTTTGCTACCAGTCTTGCTTTATACCTTTCGACTTTATCATCATCACCCTTTTTTAGTTTGTAAACCCACTTGCAACCGACAACCTTCATGTCCTTTGGAAGTTCTACCAGGTCCCATGTTTTATTCCTCGCTAAGGAATCCATTTCTTTGTTCATATCGTTCTTCCATTGAGCACTTTGAGATACCTTAATTGCTTCCTGAAAACAACTAGGTTCTCCATGAATAGAAACCAAAGACACATATGAAACATAATCGCCATACCTTGTAGGAGGATTACTAACCCGTGAAGATCTCCTCAGAGATGCTTAAAGCATATCCTCAGTTTCCTGGATATTTTCTGCATCTACATCTTCATCTTCTTCTTCTGGAACTTCTTCATGCTCCTTCCTTTCTGAAGATGGTTGAGTTTCCAACTTAAATTTGATGAACTTGCGGTACATGTTCTTGTCTCACTTCAACATTTACCAATTCTGATTTTAAGAGTGAGGATTCATCAAATACTACATCTCTGCTAATGATGAGTTTGTGGGCAGTAGGATCCCACAATCTGTACCTCTTAACTCCATCACCATAACCCACAAAGACACATTTCTTTGATCTAGGATCTAACTTAGAATGCTGATCTTTAGAAATAAAGGCATAAGCATCATAGCCAAATATTCTCAGATTTGAAAAATCACACGACTGACCTGTCCATACCTCTTTTGGAATCTTACAGTTTACTGCAGTTGATGGTGACCGATTTATCAGATAGCATGTTGTAAGAACTGATTCTGCCCACAATTCATGTTGCATCTTGGCATTACTGAGCATGTTTCTTGCTCTCTCTAGAAGAGTCCTATTCATGTGTTCAACAACACCATTCTGATGAGGAGTATAAACTGTAGTCTTATGTCTTTCGATCCCAACTTCCTTGCAATAGTTCTCAAATTCCATAGATATGAACTCACATCCATTATCTGTCCTTAAACACTTGATTGACATGTCAGTGCTCTTTTCAACCAAAGCTCTAAATTGCTTAAAAGTATTAAATATGTTAGCTTTTCTTTTAAGTAAATATACCCAAACCTTTCTAGAGTACTCATCTATAAATGTCACATAATATGACGATCCTCCAAAAGAAACTGTAGAGGATGGTCCCCAAACATCTAAATGAATGTAATAAAGGATACCTTTGCTTATATGCCTTCCTGTTTTAAACTTCTGTCTACACTGTTTTCTAAAGACATAATACTTGCAGAAATTCAAATTCAAAAACTTCAAACTTGGAAGTGAGTTACGATCAACCAGTAACTTAAGCCCTTTCTCGCTCATATGACCCAAACGCTGATGCCATAAACGTACAGAGTCACTTGCATTTTCGGATGCGATAACTGCTTGGTTTACTTATGTCCTTCCTTCAAGCTGATAAAGGTTCCCGATCCTCTTTGCCTTCATGACTACTAAGATTCCTTTGGACACCTTCAGTACTCCACCTTGAGATGTACACCTGTAACCAACATAATCTAGAACTCCCAAAGATATCAAGTTCTTTCTTAGTTCGGGTACATGTCTTACATCTGTTAATGTTCTTACAAAACCATCATGCATTTTAATTGGGACGCTACTATCTCCAACAATTTTATAAGAAAAATCATTTCCCATAAAAACAACACCATCATCAATAGATTGGTAAGTTGAGAACCAATTTCTATAAAGACACATGCGGTTGGACGCACTAGAATCTAACAACCAATGTTGATGTTGATGTGAAACATCACAAGTAGACAATACCTCATCAACCATACCTGAACTGGAACTTGAAATTGTTTCGGCTACATTAGCTTCCTTTGTTTCTTTTGTGGAGTCCTCCTTGGCTGCATTCTATTTTTTCTAGCAATCCTTCTTGAGACGCCCAGATTTGCCACAGAACCAACATTTCTGCTTACTCTTCTTGCCTTTCGACTTAGACCTTGATGTACCCCTCTGACTTTGCCCTCTTTCTGTAGATCGCCCTCTAACCACCATTGCTTCTGCTGTAGAGGTTTCCTTATTGGATTTTTTCTCATTTCCTCACACAACAGAGCTCCCACAACAATGTCATAATCAATGGCATATGTTGTGTTAAACCACACAGTTGTGACCAGATAATCCCAAGACTCAGGCAACGAACACAATAGCGTAATTTCCTTGTCCTCATCATCAAACTTTACTTCAATAGTAGTTAATCGACAAATCATAGTATTGAAGACATTCAAGTGATCAACAATTTTCGTACCTTCTTTCATTCGCAAGCTATACAACTGCTTCTTTAAGAAGATTATGTTTGACAAGTTCTTTGTCATATACAGACTCTCCATTTTGGTCCACAAACCTGTTGTTGTCTCCTCTTCAACGATGTTAAACGATACCTCATCTGTTAGACACAAACGAATAGTACTGAGGGCTCTTGCATCCAGATCCTCCTAGTTCTCGTATGTCATGCTTGCCGGTTTCTTTGTCTTTCCAACCAACGCCTTTTGCAATCCTTGTTGCACAAACAGATCCTGCATCTTGAGTTTTCATAGCGCAAAGCTATTCTTACCGTTAAATTTCCCCACCTCAAACTTAGAACTCTACACTTTCACCATTAACACACACCACCCAAAACAAAAACACATCTTCTAATAAACCAAACTTTTATAATGAAGAAACAAGTTGAAATAAAAAATTTAATCAAATATATATATATATATATATATATATATATATATATATATATTTAAAAAACTCCACTTCTTAAATAAAGGTATCCACCTCACCCTTTACTATATCTCACATTAAAACACACCTCCACCTTTTTATATTATAGAACCCATAGCCATGTCTTAAGGCTCACGATCATATCTTTTTGAATAAGACAAAAACCTTAAAAACTTTAGTTTATACCATGCATGTGAATACCATGCAAACTTTGATTTTTTTTTATGATCGGCACTCCTTCATGGGTGTAAGGGGAGTGTTAGTTTGGAAATTAATGCTCCCTTACTATGGACGGGGGAGCGTCGATGTGTGCGCTCTGTGGTGTATAAATTAGGTGTGTCGATTTTTTGAAAAATTGGTATTTTAAAAGTGTGAGAGTATTGACGCGTCTTTAATATTGATTAGGGAGTGTTGATGATTTGAGATACTTAATCATGTCTTTGAAGATCTGCATGCAATTTTTCTTGGCTCACCTGCGACACCTACTCAATTTTTTTTGGCTTTGATACTATTTGTTGGGCAGCATAAGTAAAATATAGCATAAAACCAGAGCATGAACTAAGCAAGATTAAACACTCATGAAACCAAGAACAACAAACACACACTTGACACAATGATTTATGTGGAAATCTAAATCAGGAAAAAACCACGGGCAATGATTATCGGTCTTTTGTTATTCAAGGGAGAACTACAATAGCCTTCATAGGCATACAATCATCCTCTCCTTAGACACTCGCTGCTCTCTAGCTCGCATTGTGTTCTACCTCTATGAATATGCTCATATATATAACATTAACATCTATCACTCAGTGACATAGACTGATCATGAATCGATCACATAGTTATACGAACAATTCATAAGTAGATGGCATGCATGCATATGTGCATACATCGATTTCTAAGAATATAGAGTCTATTTCTACTATAACCTCCAGGTGCCTCCACACAACCAACAAACATGAAGCATGGGTAAATAGAAATAAAAATAAAACTTGAAACTTTCTTTATATGTTTCATTCCATCATTATTATGTTAATCACATTAATCATCCCTTTTAGTGATAAACCAACTTATTTTATAGTTCAAGAAATTAATAGTTGAAATCATAACCATTTATTTATTATTATTAGTTATATTCTAAACATATTAAATCTTGTACACATAAAGTAAATCACATATATAATAAAAAGCTATTAATTGTAGAGGTTTTTAATAGGTATACTCCCATATCCCACCACATGTAAGTTATGCTACATATGTAATTAAAAGGCTATTAATTCTGGAGGTTTTCAATAGGTATACGCCCATCTGCGAACAAATTCAAATGAATTTATTTTTTTAAAAGGAAAGTTCCATCCTCATCATCGTACCACTCCACTTGCACGGTTGCACCAACTTGCACACGTGACACACATGGAGAACTCACGAGGAACCACGCAGGAATCCACGAAGGTTGCCTTTATACTGGAGGGTGCTAAATCTACTGCGCAACAAATGTTTCGATCACGATCAGAAACAGATGCGTAGATACAAAGCAGATCCCTCATCGTGCTTGCGGTATCTACATTGTAAGGGATCAAGTCCACATTTACTCTAATTCTCGTTGATTTTTTTCTTCCCGCCTCACAGTCAAGGTTCCTGAATTTCTTATGGAAATGGACATGGCGCACGCCACTGGGAGCGACCTTCTGGAGGGTCAATGGATAGTATATGCGGCCGGCGTAATAAAAGCTGCCAACACACTGGGAAGAATCCTAGATCGTGCCTCGACATGTACAGTCTAAGGAATCGAGAATACAGTTACTATAACTCTCAGTTTTTCCCTCCCGGCGTCATAGTCAAAGATTGCAGGATTTCTTATGGAAACTGAACATGGCTCATTTCGTTTCAGTGTGAGCAACTTGATGGATGGCCAATGGCAAGTATGGTTGTGGGTATTATATGGTGTACTCTGCGCCGCTTTTCTGGGCTTGAACCCCGTTCAAGCAATCCATCAAAATTGACTTTGTGATCAAGCATACTACCTTGAAGGGTTTATATAGTTCTGATTCTGCCCAAGTCCTATACATTCTCTCAACTGCTTGGTTGCCAATCAGCTGTATGTATCAGGCAGTGCCATCCTGCAAATATGAGTAGAATCCACAGGCAAACTACTACTATGTCGTACTCTATTTCTTGTAGTTATCTATGGATTTTACTGTTTGCGCTGTGGATAACAGAGTGCGAGCCACTTTCTCATTCTTCCCTTCACAGTCAGACGCATACTGGCGTCAGCCTGTTTGACAGCAATTTGAACCATCTTTTGGCCGATCTTGCTCGTAATACGCCACTGACAGGTTACAATGTTTCTGAGTATGGCGAATCTCCCAACATAGTTGCTGGGTTCATCCAGTGCAGGGGAGACGCAACGCATGCGGAATGTTATGATTGTTGTCAAAGTATCATTAAGGATTACACCACAACCGTAAGCCGCAGCGCCGTTGAATGGTATACGTGGTATGATATGTGCGAATTGGTCTACGCGAACTACAGCAGCCCCGTCTCACCCGATGATGATTATGACTTCAAAACTAGTTGTAATGGA
>JZKD02S2287312.1:24394-34549 GCA_000966675.3 Picea glauca | reverse complement strand
CCATAATTATATGAAGTGCTAACCAAGCAAGTGATCTTGCATATGCATAGTTTCTTTGTTGTTTTGTCTCGAGCAGGTACACTTCTGGTTACTTTTATCTTTATTGGCTATTAAGCTGGACTTTCTAACCGGTGGTGACTTGTGAGGGGGGAATTATCACTTAGCCTTTTAAGCCTTTGCCTTCTCAAAACCCCAGGTCACCGGAAACGTCTCCCCTGGGCCTTACCTCCCTAAACAGAAAGAGTTATCCCATTGAAGTGACAGTGGTGGGATAGTCTCAGTTACGCCAGTTTGCCTTCCTTTCATCCATCTTTATCTTAACTACAAACTGTGAGATAACAAGACCTATCTAACAACAATGCATAAATTTCTCGCTTGAGAAATCATAATAAAAATCTTCTTGCAAGAGCGGAGAAGTTGAAGAATAAGAAGAAGACGCAACAAAAAATCAAGAAAGAACTTGTTTACAAAGAAATCTTAACTGATCCAGTTGAATTAGAAAAATTTTATTAGGTTGAAATCCAAACTATGGATAAGGAAACCCTCACCGACTCAATTAAAGTGGAAAAACCTAATGTCGTCATTAATGAAGTTTTATCAGACAAAGAACATCCAAGAATTGAGATCAAGAAACAATTTGAAGACAAGGTGACATCTACAAATTCAATGACAGTTGAAGGTCCATCAGTTGTCATCGATAAAATTGTACTTCAACAAAAGGATATTGACACGCTAGTGAATGTTGAAATATTAATTATCAACATGACAACACAAGTTTATGACAAAGACTTATGACCTAAAGTAAATCAAAAAAATACTAAATCCTAGATTAAGAAGGATAAACTTAACAAGGTATTGTATCATCCCCCAAATTACAAAAGTCGGAACATGACAAATCAATGTGCCAACATCTACAACTACCCAACCAAAGTTGACACTCTACTTACATACCAAAGAATCAAAAAATCATTACAAGTCACGGACAAAGACAAAAAAGCTCGAATAAAGAATCTTCTCAATAGAGAGCTCCGTAAAAATTTCACCTAGGATGGATTGATCATTTTTCGATGCGACAATATTGTTCAAGGCTTCGGAATCATATTGTTTTGTATCCTCAACCTTATCAAATAGGTAAAGCATTGAGGGGGAGGACTTACAATGTACCTAGGGTATAATACTAGAAATGTCATGATGTTATAAACAATTATTATGTAATAATAGTCATAAGGGCATAATGTACATTTATGTTGCAATGATGATAAGTTGCCCATTTTCCCAAAGGTATGACTTATCACCACTATGTGTATTTGTAAATTGTATACGCACCATTGTAACTCAATGGCATCATACCATATCAATAAATATATATTTATTTAATATGGATCTTGTGGGGTATCTCTTTCATGGATGACTTTATGAAGGAACTGTCAAGTTCGCTTCATAATCCAACTATATTTTATTTAACTAGTTGATAAGTGGCTCAGTGAACTGCCAAAGGTGGCTTAGTAAACTGTTATAAGTGAACAATTAGCCTCCATTTGATTGCTCTATAAATTGGACTATGCTCCTCATTGTACTATGTTGATTGAGGGGGAAGCATAATAGAATTTCCTTTGTAACTGTGGTTATTTGCATCTTGAGGGTTTTCCCATATAAATCCCGTTGTCCTGTGTGAGTTTGCTGTTCCGTTGTGATCATATGACCATGTTAAAATTCAAACACATGCCGGTTACTCCAGTATAACGCATTAGTATCAGTTGAAATTAAACATGCAAGAAAGGTATTGTGTTTAATTACACTTTTCAATATTTATTAACAAGCAATGCAAACCATTTAACCAGTGTTAGGGATAAAATAATGGTACGCAACAGATGGAAATTGGACCCTCGTGAGGAATGTTTAAAAGTTAGTCTATGTAGGAGTTCATTATACTCATATACACACACAAATGTATATCATTATTTGATATCGGGTGAGGCGAAGATATTTTACTATTTCTTAGGTGTTGCCATGCGACTCATCACAAGTATACTTTGGAGCCGTGGCCCCAGTCTATGTTTGGTTTATTCAGTGGTTCTTGGACTATTTTAAGTAACCGGAAACAAGGATAAGTTCCCAACTTTGTTCAAATTGATAAGTTGAATCATTGCTAACTGGGTTGTGGTTTACAGCCTGTTACTCACCAAAGTTTAACTCTCCTAGAGGCGTGAATATTAGTGGGAGCTCGGTGATTTTCACCCAAGACACACAGAGCACCCCTGTTTAGCTGATGGGAAGTATTTGTGATTAGCTGTTCACCCTTTGAAGATTGTCTCCCATGTGAAAATTGTCCGCTAGCAGTGCATTGCAGTATTCAAAACAATTACGATGCATATAGAGTTTAAATGAAGCACTTTAAAAAAAACACAGAATTTGACGGGAACAGATCCAAAAAAATATGTACGAAAAATGAAATCGAGGGTACCTTCTTTAATGTCGTCCGATGTGATTCCATCGCTACAATCTTCCTCTGTTTCTTCACTTTTAGCTGCCAATTTATGCCGATGATCCTTATCCACCCATCGGCTTGATTTATTGGCTGACCGGCCCGCATATGACCTTGAAAAACCTTTGAAGTTTGTTGTAGTCCAGTAACCAGTTTGCGGATGGGCTGCTGAAAAAGACGAGAAAATACGTGTCGGAAGCGTGGATATGCTATCCTCTGGTTGAGGGCTGTAAATAAGGTTCCGTGAAGCAATGACAGGATTTAATGACAGCGGCTTCCGCCATCGGAGCGCTGGCAGCTTAGTGCGAAGAATCTGGGCTCTCATGTTGCTATGCTAGAACCCTACTAAAACCCTCAGTAATGAATATTTGTCGTGTAGGCTTTATATATTATCATGGGTGTTCGGGATCAATTTGCAAATTTTGAAACTCGCGTGAGGTAATTGAAAAATTTTACAGAAAATTCAAATTCAATTACCATGCATGAATCATGAATGGTAATTGGAATATCAACATGAATGTCTTTAAGAAGAACTAAAAAAGTTATTGAGAATAATAAGAATTCATCTTATACAATTGGTACCGGAGACTTTTTGGTTCATGAACTCTAGATGAATGTCTTAACATCAAAGAAGAAAGAAGTAATAAAAAAGTTTTTGATTGAAAAATTTAGAAATATCATGTGGATCAATCATAGTGGGTGTAAAAAAGCATATGCATCAAGGAGTTTAACCCAAATCGTGATCATAGTGAGAAAACGTATTTAGGGGTAGCTATTAAAGGAAAAACAAGGTTGTTAGTTGCACAGCTGAGGACGGGTTCACATCACCTTAGATGTGAGACTGGTAGGTGGAGGGTACCCAAAGAAATTTGGGAGAGAACTTGCATATTCTACAATAAGGGTGTGTGGTGGAGACAGATTGGCACTTTGTCATGGAAGGTGCAGCCTACAAGGATATTCGCAGTCAGTATGAAAACAGCTTAAAGGTCGACAACATGCACCAGCTATTTGACGAGGATAAGATCAACCAAATTGCTAGTCTTCTAGTCAAGATTCACAGCAGAAGATCCGACATCGAAAAGAGTGTGAAGATGAGTTAGGGTTGTTATTATCTTGGTCCCTTAAGATTGTTCATCCTTGTGGACGTCATTAAAATCAATCAATCAATCAATGCACATGTGTAGTATGGCAAAGTGTATAGACAATTCCAAGTTACAATTTTCGTCCTTCATACACTCAATATTGGTGAGAGGGCATTAGTAGAAATCAAGATGATTACTGATAATGTAGATTTAATAAGTATTGATGTGGATTTATTATACTTGTTTTAAGAGTGCATTGAATGTAGCACATGTATTGGGTTCATGGTGAAATTTTGGATGTGTTTCAAAAATTTTAAATGTTGCTTTCTTTTTAATTAGGGATTTCAAAGTAATCAGAGTTTTCAATTCATTGTAAAATGATGCAAAATGTGTTTTCATTGAAGCATTGGTTCATAATAATAATAATAATCTAATTTTAAGGTCACGGCAAAGCCAGACACCAAATTGGTGTATGAGACCCCCTTGTTTGTGGGACAAGGGACCCCCTCCACGCAATGATTTGACTGCTAAAGTCTACGGAGGTATACATATATGTTGACAAAAATCAAAGTTCCAAAAAGAAAAATTATTGTTATAGAAATATTTAATTGGTTGTAGCCTCTCGATGTTTGCAAGTAATCAAAAGCATGACAATGCATTGAGGTTATGACCCCTAGAAGAGGAAGTTGAGAGATTGAGCAAGAAGCCAAACAATCAAATGTATAATTAAAGAGCTAGGGTGACATTGAGGAATTAGATATGAGAACAAATAAGATGATAGACATTAGGAGCCATTTTAGTCAATGAGTTAGCCAATCGTGTTAACAGGTTGTAAGTAAGTCATAATAGAGAAGAAGTGTCAGTGACTCAATCAGGTGCTAAGTGGTGGAGTGGAGAGTCGAAAACTCCTAATTGTAATGTGTAACTATGTATTTATAGGCAATTAAACATGAGAAGATCATTGCACCATGGCAATGTGCAGCTAGCTCTATCATTGATTATGTCAACATTATCATTGTGTGACCATAAAATTTCAAGGCATTGTACAACAAAGGTGATAATTGGGCATACCATATGTTGCCCTCTCCCTTCACCTGGTCCACCTCAATATTCACAAACACTATCCAAATCTCAATTTAAGATTTTTGGAATCTTGATTACCTATCATTCATTCACATCTGAAGTCCATAAAATGGAAAAGGAAACTAGACAAAAGGAGCTCATGATGAATATTTGTGATACTTGGAACCATTATGATTTCAAGTTTTCAAAGGTTTGTCATAATTAGTATTAAGCAAGAAATAGAGATAAGGAGCTCATGATGAATATTTGTGATACTCGGAACCATTATGATTTCAAGTTTTTAAAGGTTTGTCATAATTAGTATTAAGCAAGAAATAGAGACAATTTGAAGTTGTGGACCTCAAGATGGACCTTCAAATTTTGTTATAATATTGAAGATTTATTGAAACAATATTTGATAAGGCAACCTTCACTTGTGACAAATTCTTTAACAAGGAGGATCATTGTAGAAGCCCCATTTCCTAGGACTATGTATGAAAAAAGAGAAAAATGGATAGTGTCTTTTGAAAATGTTGCATCTCCTTCTAGGTTTGAGTCATCTAGTTATCAAGATTTTTCTAACAACAAAATATATAATAATAATAACTAACAAGATGGGGTGTAATTTAAAATTCATAATGCCAATCCATGGTCTTGATTAAACAATACATGTGAGCTACCCCTTGTAAGTATGGATCGACAAGAATGAAGAGCATCAAGAGCAAATCTATTTAAAAAATAATAATTGCAAAGACGCAAATATTGGAGACAAACCAAGGATGAAGATACTAACAATTCCTTGAAGAAGAAAAAAAGGACAATAAACATGGTCATCAAAATCTCCCCAAAAAACAAAAGAATGAAGAATGCAAAAAAAAATGAAAAAGTGATCCACTTTCTCTAAATAATCAATTATTGAATAATTATCTAGAGAGTGTAGATATTGTCAATGTCAGTTAGCCTCAAAATTAGTGAGTTAATTACCTTGATGTCATTCATGATTTGCATGAACAATGGTTTGACAAGGATAAAGAAAATAAGATAACTACTATAAATGAAGATGACTCGTGAATAAGTAAATGTTAATCCTTGTGATTAGCTATCTACTCGAGAAGATAAATCAACCAATGGAAATCAATCGATAAACATCACTCCTTTGGATAATTTGGAATCCATTTGAAATGTACGAAGATCATAAAGTCATTAAATGTGTTCAAGAAAATAAATTTCTCAATGTTGCTACCATCAAATAAAAAACTCCTTATAGCATGAGCAAGACCAAGGCAATTACACTATAAGTAGAAACCAAAGAGATTGGCAAAATAAGCTTAATCGTAGAGAAGGTAGAGAAGGTTACCATTGCATATAACTATATTAGATGTTTTTTATGATCAAATGGCACAGTTAAATTATTAATTTATGTTAGGTTATTTAGACACTTACGAGATAGTTAAGATCAACTTGGTCTAATGTGTTTTTAGGTAAAAGTGTGTTTCTTTGATGTGCATTTGTAGTTATGTAATCCGACAGTCACAATATGTTCTATACATAGAGTGAACCAACGGGTCATATTCTATTCGATAATAATGGCTATTGATATGTGTCTTAACACTCGATTGGTCCATGACCTCTATTCAAAGAACGTGGAAGGTCATGTGTTGATGATCAATTGTAAGAAACAATTGTGTACAAAAAAATTATGCATTAATAAATTGTCTCAAGTGGCCATGTTGGTTGGTATCATGCACTATACTATTTCCCTCTTAGAGGGTTTTAACCATGTAAAAACTTTGGTGTAATGCTCTTTGATCTGGTTGTGTGAGTGGTTACTTAAGGTGTTTGTCATGTGTGGGAATACCTTATCTTGTTGAGCATGGTATCAAAGCCGTTTGAAGACCCTCCCATTGTTGATCGGGATCTTGAATATATGTTGTCGCATTTATGGGTTTTGTGATTTCTATGCATTTCTGGGTTGAGTGGATTTGTGATTTCTATGCATTTTTTGGTCATATCTGAAGGTATAAAGTTTGAATACACTTTTTTTTTAAATTATGAGTTAATGTTTCAGTTTAATTGTTTTTATTCTCAGTTTGCTACTCTTTCTAGTTTACATATGTTCTTTATCGTGCGCTCTGCGTGATTTCAACAAATCAAAACATAGCGAAAAGTGTTTTAAATTATGTGTATACTCTTTGCTCTGCACTTTATGTGGGCTCAACGAATCATAAATAGAGAGAAAACTTGTATTTTCCATGTAAGCTAATCGAGATCTAACCTCATTATTGTTGAGTTTGGGGAAAAAATATTAAATTAAAAAATTAAAATTTTGTCTATTTCATGTGCAATTATGTTGAAGTTTTTTGTAGGCAAAAACAATTGTTTGGTTGAAAGTTGATTTATTTAATAGGAGGTATTGAGTTCAAGCTTCTCTTTTTAGTCCCTGTCGAAGGAGAAAAGGGACTATAGTGATCGATAATTCGTTGACTTCATATTAATATGTACTTTGACTATAAATTTTCGCATTATCTATATTGTTCGTACTATAGAAGTAAAAACATTATTTATATAATAAAAAAACCCTTATATGTCATCGTCTCATTGGAGAATATATTGGAGGTCTTATTGCCAGCTTCGTTGTTCCTAATGTTGTAAATGTTTAGATATCCAAAGTTTTGAGCTTAGACGCTCTTTTTTTATTTTTATTACATTTTCACTGAAATGTTTACATACCAAAAGTTCTTTGCATCGACATTGTTTTGTAATGTTTTTTTTATTTTATTATTAGTCCCTGCCGAAGGTGTAGAGGGACTATAGCGATTGATGATTCGTTGACTTCATATTAATATGTCATTTTATTATTATTTCTATTTGTATTGAAATGTTTACATACCGAAGGTTTAGAGCATTGACACATTTTTTGAGGTGCTTGAATAGGCCTGACAGCTTAAATGTTTACATGGCACGAGGTCCTGAAACAGGGCTGACAACTTAAATTTTTTCATACTGTGAGGCCCTTAAACAACCTAACATCTTCAAATGTTTACCTAGATAGGCTTCTCAAAGTACATTTCTCCTCGAATTTTTCCATACAATGTTACAGTGAATTTGGACAATATTGTTGTCCACCTCTAGTTGCATAGCCATTGTATGTTTCATACTTCTTCTATGCTTGGAATGCAATGTGGTCATCATTGAAGATACATACATTGTTTGTTGGTTCGGTGGGTGCTTCTTGTTTGTTGGTTCGTTGGTTGTTGTTTGTTGTTGTTTAGTTCAACTTTGCAAGGTTGAGGACCTGTGCTTGCGGTTGGACTTGTCGGTGCTTGTTGCTTGCTTTTGTTTACTTCAACTTTGCAAGGTTGGGGTCCTGCATGCGCAGATGGAGCTGGTTTTTTTTACTTTGCGGGGTCCAAGTGCTGCATCCACAATTCGACCTGCGCTTATGTCCTTCATTGTTTCGGAGTAAGTTTCGATGCCATAATTTCATTTCTATTTGTTCTTTGTTGTTCAGTGTTTGCAGTTTACAAATAAGAATGTTTGATTATTTCTACTGGCATGCTCGTCATATGTTTTCGGTTCCTTTTGTTCTTGGGTTGCAATTTGGTAATCGTTGGAGATACATATGTTGTTTATTGGTTCAGTGGTTTTTGTTTGTTCGTTGGTTCGTGCTTGCTCACTGGTTTGTTGCTTGTTGTTTTCTTTTGTTTACTTCGGCTTTGCAGGGTTGGGGTCATGCACCGGCAATTGGAGCTATTTTTTTTTTGCACTTTGTCGTGTTCAGGTCCTGCACCCGCAAGTGGACCAGCGGTTCTGTCGTTTTTTCGTGTCTGGCGAAGTCGAGATCTGGTGCCTGTCTCGTGCCCGCCTATCCTGCTCTTAAATTTTGCTCCAATTCTTTTTCTTGGCTCTAGACCATACCTACATGTCTTTTTAAAATGTTCTTGTAGACGAAAAGGACACTGAGATGGTGGTGGCAAGAGTGGTGTTTCGTGGATTGCAAATTGCAGTGTTCAGTTTCTATGTTGTTTGGCATGCAACATTGCTAGCATAATGAATGTGTTCGCATGCGCATCACACCATTTACATTTGGATGAAACCATTATCATTCTAGGATACTTCAGTGCTGACATGATACAAAATAGTGGCATAACAAATAATTGGACAACTGCATGTGCAATTACAATGTCCGTTGTCTTTTTGTTAAGATAAAACATGTGCAAAACACACTTATTAACCATATATGGTGAAATGTGCCCATATCACAATACATCCTCTTTATCTTGTCCATGGACTGGTGTGACCACGATACAATTTGTCTTCTACTTGAAATATGAGATGTACACCAAAGATACTGCAAACTTATATTTCCATGTCTCGAAGCATATCTGGATACTTTGCTGCAGAAAACCAAAATCATTCAGCTATGGCCATGCAATTTCTTAATATTTTTTCTAGCTTGTAATATTTTTTGGGTAGGAAAAACTTTATATAATTACAACCATGGATGGAGACAAGCAAAGGTTGATGTTTTTAACTATCTTTTATTCTATTCGTTGATTCTCATTTATTGTATGTACATATTGCTTGTTCTCCCCTGCATACCAGCTTCCATTCATGTTCATTGTATTTTGTGCATTCCCACATTCAAACAAACAAAATAGTTGGAGAAAACGAAGGAGTCTTTACTACATCTGTGGAAGAGGAGATACAAAGGTACATGCTTGTACTGTTATTTCACATTCCATTGTTTTGTATTTCATTTAATGTATGTATATGTGTTCACCTAATTTATTGTATGTGGATATTGTGTATCTTCCTACAATAACTTATCTTCATGTCCTTTGTATTTTTTGTGCCACTACATTGAAATAAATCGAACTCTGTTTATTTTTTTTACATATCTTCCTGCATACTAACTTCCTTCATGTCCATTGTATTTCTCCAGCATTGCTACATTTCAACAAACATAGTGGTTGGAGAAGACGATGGACTCTTTGCCGCAAATGTAGAGGAAGAGTTGCAAAGGTGCATGCCTCTACTCTTATTTCATATTCTAGTGTTTAGTATTTCATTCACTGTCTATAAATTTGTTCTACTTGCTCTACTGCTTTGCGCCTACTTTACTGTATGTAGATACTACATATCTTTCTACATAGTAACTTATCCTCATGTGAATTGTATTCTCTTTGCTACTACATTGAAATAAATAGAACTGTATTTCTCTCTTTTACATGTCTTTCTGAATACTAACTTACCTTCATGCCCATTGTATGTTCAACGTTTCTACATTCAAAGAAACAGATTGGTTGGACAACAGGATGAATTCTTATATGCCACAACAGAGGGGGTTGTAGTACAATCTTCAAAAGGGTATTCCAACTGTGCTAGTAGATAAAACACACAAAAGAGGTGGGTGCATATAATATTGGACTAGAAAACGATGATTTGGCAACAATGGGCCTTTGTTGAGACTTCCTGCTTCCAAACATTGCCCTCCCCATTTCTAATTTTCCCACTTTCTATTAT
>JZKD02S2287312.1:0-24384 GCA_000966675.3 Picea glauca | reverse complement strand
AGCCAAGATTTCTGGAGGGTTATATTATCCCTTTCGAGTGTTAATTTCAAACACCATGGAATGTCATTCGCGCGTCGTCGGGTTGGCCGGTTCACAAAATCTTAAATCCTTAATTTCGGAAATGACTCTGACCGACCGTTTCCCTATTCCATACTTAGCCACTTTCCCAGAATTCCACAAATATACAACATTGCCGCTGAACTGACCCATCATGCCCTCTTTCGTTTTACGCGTTTTGAAGTAAAAAATTCCGAGACATACAATTTGACCGTTGGACACTCACCTCTCCTGAGTATCCCCTGTAACCCTATTTTGTAGCCCGTCCGACCGCTTTTCATACTTGGCCATTCCTTACTTGCTCTTCCTCGTCTCTGTCACCTTCGCACTTGTCTATAATAAAAATTTGTTTACACACACAGACACATATATATCAGGTCTTATTTCTAAATATGCAATTAGTAAGCCAACTCATCATGCAGAAACCATATAGATTGTCATTGATCAGTGAAAGGGTTGAGGAGATGTCCCATTAATACGCATTAAACCAAGATTTGTTGAGGGTTATATTATCCCTTCCGAGTGTTAATTTCAAACATCATGGAATGTCATTTGCACATCGTCGGGTTGGTCGTTCATGAAACCTCCTGTTAGTCCCTAAAGTTGCACTTGACTATGAGAGAGCAAGCTAGGGCATCATTGATTTATTGCAAAGTGTTTTGAAGGTTTTTATGGTTTGGTTTTTTGAATAAGGTGGTTGAAAATTGGCTCAAGGTTATAACATAACATGAAAATCAAAATAAGAACGCAATATACCCCATTGACTGGTTAAAAGGTAGTCACATAGATAGATTAGACCAATAAGAAAAAGAGAGGATGAAGCTTTCAATTTGTCAACTTCACATAAATTCTTGTCTCAGAATATCATAAAGAAACAAGACCATCGGCTTGAAATCAAAACTTGAAAATCATTTCCACAACAAATTCTCTATTGTATTAATTAACAACCAAGAAACAAATGCATTGCAATATAAATAATGAACTCAAGCATGAAGAAAGAAAAACAGAGTAGAAAAGAGAGTCTAACCATCCATATGCCTTTGCTATTAAGTGTCCAAATGGAACAAAAAGTCTTTACAAGAATTCACAAAACAACTCTTCTAGATCTCCAATTTTTCGACCTCTTTCTAACTTCTCCTTCTACAGAGTTTATATAGAAACAATACATACTTATCAAGATCCAAAAGAAATGGATCTGAAAACCTCTTCATCTATATTTAGTTTCTTGTTTCAAATAATCAAGGAGAATATCCAATCTGATCTCCAATTCGAATTAATGAGGTGGCTTGTCAACTGCTGTCCATGAGATTTTTCAGGAAAACAAATCTGGGAAATTCCTGAAAAATAGGGTCCAACAATCTCTTTGTATCTCTTAAATGGTGATGGATGTGTAAAAAACGAGAGAGGTTTTTTGTGAAGGGACTCGTTCCTAACAAAAACCTCTTTTTGTTTCCAAAAATTCATCACCAGCTGTTCTGCAACCTCCCCCAAAATTACTAACTAAAACAGGAAATTATTTATTGAGAAATCGCAGAAAAAATAGACCTCAAAGATAAATTCGAATCTCTTAAAATGTGATAGTTGTGTAAAAACCTATAGAGGTTTTGGTGAAGGGCAATGTTACCAACAAAAACCTCTTTTGGTTTCAAGGAATTCATCTCCAGCTTTTCTGAAACCTCTCTTGAAGATAAATACTAAAATAGGTAGAAAAAACAGAGTATTTCCTGTAGCTTTCTCAGAAAAATAGGCCTCAAAGATAAATTCACATCTCTTAAAATGTGATTGTTGTGTAAAAACCAAGAGGTTTTTGTGAAGGGGAATGTTCCAAACAAAAACCTCTTTTGGTTTCATGGAATTCATCTCCAGCTGTTATGCAACCTCTCTTGAAGATAAAGACTATAACAGGTAAAAAATAGAGTATTTCATGTAGCTTTTCTGGTTGTGCAAAATAATAGTCTTTGTCATCAGAAAACACTACTTCAACTTTTGATGATCTGGTGGTTGCTCTTGTTATATGTCTTGTAGAATACTGAGCAACTTATTTTCCTTTTCTTTGTATCTTCCCCAGGTTTTTGTCTTCTTTTGTTTTTCTGTGTAATGGAAGCCTTTCTATTTTTTCTTTGACACCTGCTTTAGAGTCTTCAGAATGGTATTCTATGACTATGACATTTTCCTCTTTGATTGATGGGTCAAACATAGCTTTGGACCTTAGCTTGTATTTTTTGGCAACACTAGTAGAATTTCTCCTAGGGTTTTGAGACACAGGTGCAAATTTCTTCTTTTGATTTTTGACTGCAGCACCTTTCTTACTGGTTGCTAGTGATTTATGTTTGACTGTGGTTTTAACATTATAATCTTCATCTGAATCATCTTCCATTTTTATGTTTGCATCAGAAAACATTTCGATCTCTGCATCCAGTTTGGGTCTCTTACCTCTGCTGATCATGGCTTCTTCCTGAATGTCATCTACAGGGGTATCATCAGGAATGTTTTGAGTCTGCTTCTTTCTTTTGTTGGTCCTTGTCACCTTAGTTGCAGATACTTCTTCTTTGATAGAAAATTCATTAATGGTGATACTCTTTTTCTATGTGACTGCCTTCTTCCCTTTTCCCTTTCTTTGTTTGCTTGGTTGTGGATTAGGATTTAGGGATTGAATCAACCAAGTCCAGGGTTTCTGTGAATTATGATCAAGGCGGTATGCCACTCTTGTCTAATCCAACTCTGAGGGAATCCCTTTCTCCAATACGGGTTTTGCTTATCTAGTAGCAAAAATTGATTGACAAACTCCTTGACTACATGCTCCTTCTTCCACCATCGTTCTTCTCCAACTACCAATCTGCAAGCTTTGGTGATGGATTGTTCTGTCACCAACAATAACAACTTTCTGATATCCACTTCGAAACCATCGAAGTTCTATGCAAACACCATAGATACATGTTCGTCATAACCTTGGAAGGTGGTGAGGAATTTGAACCAGCCAGTGTCTTTAAACCTCCGCGCCATCTGCGTATATGCTTTGAGAAGCTCAACACCCTTGGGTTCCAATATGACAACTTGCCCACTTCTCTTAGGTGCCATATCAATAACACGATGCTGCAACTTGGCACTGTTTGAAAGTGGAATTTACAACCTGCAACTATTAGCATATAACAGTTTCTTCTGAAAAATACGTGCGCTTATAATTCAACAAATTAGAATGACGAGTGACATGATCATATAATGATGTTTGGAAATTGACTGATTTGAAAAGGGTCTTTGCAGGTACAAAATGATCCCATCATGTAACGATTTGAACTATATAATGATTCAAGAGATATCGTGGGACACATGCAGATTATCAGTCCACGATTTATGTAATCATAACAAAATCAGGGTGGCTGGCGCTTATCATGGCATGATTATATTAGTGCTACGAGAACAATGTTATTCCAATAGCGTTATTAATGACTTGGAAGAATTTTGAATTTGTAAGATTCAAATAGGCATATGAAGTGACACATCTTGTAAAACCATGTCGTAAAATCCCTAAACTTAAGGAAAATATTTAAAAAGATAAAATGTGAAACATAACAAACTAGATATAGAAATTAAAATCAAACGAAAGCAAACAATGAAGTGCAGGTAGGGAGGGTTTAGGATAAGAGTTTCTCACTAAATCAAAAACAAAATTAGAGACTAACACTGGCTCCTTCTGGGGGATGATGCTCTCCCCGTGAGGCATCAAGAACAAGCAGACCATTGTGACTTTTCCTCTATGCATCCATGCAACGCAACCTACAAACTTTTGTCTCTGCAAACATACACATTCTTTTGTGTTGTGCCTAGTCCATTGGGTTATGGAGTCAGTCAATAGCATTTCAAATCAAGCCCAAACTTTTGTAACTTATTCAAACTCTAACATAATGTTGAAACCAAACTTTCTGCTGCAAACTAACAGACTGAAAAGAATCTCATACTTGATGGCGAGCTTATTCTTCTATCTATTCCTACTTCTAACCAGTAAAAACTGGCTCATTATGTGACATCATGCTTCCAATGAAGCCATGATAACATCAAACCATTTACCAAATCTCTTTCAATGTAGATGGAAATCATAGAAGAATTCATTATATGTAACAAAATTTTAATTTGTGACACATAACTACAACCATCATCTGATTTAATTCCAAAAATAGCAAGGCTGAAATCTTATGAGAAACATAACTCCATATAAATGACTATCGGATCATGGAAAGAAGTAGATTGATAGCTGAAAATGGTTACCTTTGCTTGCTTCTCAATACTACCATATACTGGTTCCAACTGTTCATGACTAATGTGCAGGTTGTTTTCATAAATTTGTTGCTCAGCTTTTGTCAGCATAAATATAACATGTTGTTGATAACCTTCATCAAGAATGTTATGTGTATCAGATTTATCAACAATATGTTGAGAAAATACTTGTTCTTTATATGCATCATAAACATGAACTTTTTCATTCAGATAAAAAACAACATGTGCATCAGAGATGAGATCAAATGCGTCTACTACTATGCAATCTTTGTCCCTATCATCAATTGAATCTTGATGATCTTCCTCAACAACATAATTTTTGTCCTCACCATTAGAAGAAAAATTTGCTTTATGATGAATATGCTTCTCAAATATATCACAACAATTTTCAAAAAGACTTTCAGCTGAAAATTTTTCTTTACAAAATATATTGAAAGCATTATGAAAAATTTTCAAAGAGTTGATACTGGCAGCTGGAAGAGATCTACACCAGTCTAGGGTTGCTCCCTTCAATGAGTATCTGAAAAGCTTGATCTGAACATCCTCGTGCACAATCTGACGTTCACGAATAAACTCATGGAAATATAGCAAATGTTTAGCCAGTACCTCCCAATCTTCTCCTTTAAATGTAGGAAGGGAACCTTCCCATTCACCTATGCTAAGCATTGGGTTTGGAAAACCAACTACATCTGAAAAGTCACAAAAAGCCAACCTTTGAGCCAAAATGGCTTCCATACTTGGATCCCTAGTGGAGTCACCTATTAATCCCTAGACAGTGGAGTCGCCATGGTGAAAGATTTGCAGTCATGTATCTGCCCTCTTCCTGTTCACCATCAAGAAGCGGATCTGATCATTTTCGTTCTCCCGGGGAAGATATCTTCGTTGCTTCGTCCCCGACAACAACGCCAAAAGATGTTAGTCCCTAAAGTTGCACTTGATTGTGAGAGTGTAAGCTAGAGCATCATCGATTTATTGTAAAGTGTTTTGAAGGGTTTTATGGTTTGTTTTTTTTAATAAGGTGGTTGAAAACTGGCTCAAGGTTAAAACATAACATGAAAATCAAAATAAGAACACAATATATCCCATTGACTGGTTAAAAGGTAGTCACATAGATAGATTAGACCAATAAGAAAAAGAGAGGATGAAGCTTTCAATTTGTCAACTTCACATAAATTCTTTTCTCAGAATATCATAAAGAAACAAGACCATCAGCTTGAAATCAAAACTTGAAAATAATTTCCACAACATATTCTTTACTGTATTAATTAACAATCAAGAAACAAATGCATTGCAGTCTGAATAATGAACTCAAGCATAAAGAAAAAAAAACAATTAGAAAAGAGAGTTTAACCATCCATATGCCTTTGCTATTAAGTGTCAAAATGGAACATAAAGTCTTTACAAGGATTCACAAAACAAGTCTTCTAGATCTCCAATTTTTCGACCTCTTTCTAACTTCTCCTTCTACAGAGTTTATATAGAAACAATACATACTTTTCAAGATCCAAAAGAAATGGATCTAAAAACCTCCTCATCTATTTTTAGTTTCTTGTTTCAAATAATCAAGGAGAAGATCCAATCTGATCTCCAATTCAAATTGATGAGGTGGCTTGTCAACTGCTGTCCATGAGATTTTTCAGGAAAATAAATCTGGGAAATTCCTAAAAAATAGGGTCCAACAATCTCTTCGTATCTCTTAAATGGTGACAACTGTGTAAAAAATGAGAGAGGTTTTTGTGAAGGGACTCGTTCCCAACAAAAAACACTTTTGGTTTCAAAAAATTCATCACCAGCTATTCTGCAACCTCCCCCAAAATTACTGACTAAAACAGGAAATTATTTATTATGAAATCGCAGAAAAAATAGGCCTCAAAGATAAATTTGAATCTCTTAAATTGTGATAGCTGTGTAAAAACCGAGAGAGGTTTTTGTGAAGGGGAATGTTACCAACAAAAACCTCTTTTGGTTTCAAGGAATTCATCTCCAGCTATTATGCAACCTCTCTTGAAGATAAAGACTATAACAGGTAAAAAACAGAGTATTTTCTGTAGCTTTTCTGGTTCTGCAGAATAATAGTCTTTGTCATCAGAAAACACTGCTTCAGCTTTTGATGATCTGGTGGTTGCTCTTGTTATAGGTCTTGTAGAATAATGAGCAACTTATTTTCCTTTTCTTTGTATCTCTCTCAAGTTTTTGTCTTCTTTTGTTTTCCTATGTAATGGAAGCCTTTCTACTTTTTCTTTGACACTTGCTTTAGAGTCTTCAGAATGGTTTTCTATGACTATGACATTGTCCTCTTTGATTGATGGGTCAAACATAGCTTTGGACCTTAGCCTATATTTGTTGGCAACTCTAGTAGAATTTCTCCTAGGCTTTTGAGACACATGTGCAGATTTCTTCTTTTGCTTTTTCACTGCAACACCTTTCTTACTGGTTGCTAGTGATTTATGTTTGACTGTGGTTTTAACATTATAATCTTCATCTGAATCATCTTCCATTTTTATGTCTGGATCAGAAAACATTTCGATCTCTGCATCCAGTTTGGGTCTCTTACCTCTATTGATCATGGCTTCTTTCTGAATGTCATCTATAAGGGTATCATCAGGAATGTGTTGAGTCTGCTTCTTTCTCTTGTTGGTCCTTGTCACCTTAGTTGCAGATACTTCTTCTTTGATAGAAAATTCATTAACTGTGATACTCTTTTTCTGTGTGTCTGCCTTTTTCCTTTTCCCTTTCTTTGTTTGCTTGGCTGTGGATCAGGATTTAGGGATTGAATCAGCCAAGTCCAGGGTTTCTGTGAATTATGATCAGGGTGGTATGCCACTCTTGTCTAATCCATTTGTGAGGGAATCCCTTTCTCCAATCCGTGTTTTTCTTATCTGGTAGCAAAAATTGATTGACAAACTCCGTGACTACATGCTCCTTCCACCATCGTTCTTCTCCAACTACCAATCTGTAAGCTTTGGTGATGGATTGTTTTATCACCAACAATAACAACTTTCTAATATCCACTTCGAAACCATCGAAGTTCTGTGCAAACACCATAGATACTTGTTCGTCGTAACCTTGGAAGGTGGTGAGGAATTCGAACCATCCAGCGTCTTTAAACGTTTATGCCATCTGCAGATATGCTTCGAGAAGCTCAACGCCCTCCGGTTCCAATCTGACAACTTTCCAGCTTCTCTTAGGTGCCATATCAATAACACGATGTTGTAACTTGGCATTGTTCGGAAGTTGAATTTACAGCCTGCAACTGTTAGCATATCACAGTTTCTTCTGAAAAATACGTGTGCTTATAATTCAACAAATTAGAATGACGAGTGACAGGATCATATAATGATGTTTGGAAATTGACTGATTTAAAAAGGGTCTTTGTAGGTACAAAATGATCCCATCATGTAATGGTTTGAACTGTATAATGATTCAACAGATATTGTGGGACACATGTGGATTATCAGTCCACGATTTATGTAATCATAACAAAATCAGGGTGGCTGGCGCTTATCATGGCATGATTATATTAGCGCTACGGGAATAATGTTATTCCAGTAGCTCTATTAATGACTTGGAAGAATTTTGAATTTGCAAGATTCAAATAGGCATATGAAGTGACACATCTTGTAAAACGATGTCTTAAATCCCCAAACTTAAGGAGATTATTCAAAATGCTAAAATGTGAAACATAACAAACTGGATACAGAAATTAAAATCAAATGAAAGAAAACAATGAAGTACAGGTAGGGAGGGTTTAGGATTAGAGTTTCTCACTAAATCAAAAACAAAATTAGAGACTAACACCTCCAATCCTTAATTGCTCTTTGTCGTACCCGCCACCTTCGCACTTCTAAGTATGCAATAAGTAAGCTTTACTGCTAACAACTCATCATGCAACACCCATAGAGATTGTCATTAATGAGCGAATGGCTCGAGGAGATTTCCCATTCACACTCATTGAACCAACATTTGCGGAGGGTTATAGTATCCCCTCCAACTGTTCATTTCGAGCATTGTCTGGAGCAAACAAACGTTCTCATAAACTTATGGCACCATCTTGACAACAGTTATGTGGAGTTACAATGAACATCTTCGGGTGCGAGGACCAGAACTTCCAATAGTCCAGGGCATATTCTTACTACTCATCCCCTTATGCCCAGAACAAAATAATTTGGACCTCTGGGATTGCTTGTGCAGGCTGTGTCCCTAAAGTTTTTGACTGTAAGGAGCTGGTCTCTTGGTGTGCCGATAAATATATTTTAGGCCAAACAATTATTCCACTGCGGGACCGCTCTTCTGTTTCTTTGTCATCTCAGGTCTTCTACCAGATGTTAAGATTGTCAGAGCCAACATTGACGTTCAGAGGATAAGACTCCAAGAAGTTCCTAAGAAAGCATAACAACGGGTTGGACCTCTTGCCCGAGTTCCTGGAAGACTCGATGGCAGTTCCTTAAGATATCACAAACTTGCAGGTTAGTTCATTTAGAAATCCATTCCAGGAAATTGTCTAGTTGTTTACAAGAATAATAGAACATGAATCCACAACAACTATTTCCTGCATGGTTCTTTGTATTTTGTATTTCACAGTCAAGGAACAAGCCATTTTTTTATTGGGGGAAGCTCATTTCCCATGAAATTTGTTCCCAATTGTCAAGCTTCAAAAAGGAGAAGAAATTTTATATGTCATCCTACTTGGTTTTTGCGATAGCGCATTGTTGTCAGTTTCCAAAACTGTCTCTGTCCAAAAAGGTAAACTGATAATTCGACCCAGTAACCTTCTGGTACCAGGCCGTGTGGAAGCACAAGGCCTCCCACTGTTTTTATGAGGTTTCTAACGACTTTGTCTCTATTTTCAAAGTTTTATTGTTAGGAGAAGATGCTCCCAGCATATCTGACCAGGCAACCAACTTTTTGGACATGAAGGGGGCACTTGAACAAATGGATAATTACAGCGTGATAAGGATTTTTGGCTCCAAGGAAAACCCTACTCTCCTTCCATGTCACATTACGAACATAATGTTTGTTATAGAAATAGCAAGGCAATACAACTATTGGTTGCATCTATTCCATGAGAAGAGAAAAAAACAGTTCATTCCTCTGCCTTAGAAAGTCGGGGACTTCGTGTTGAGGAACGCCAACAAAATTGATGAATTTGCAGCCCATTTCAACAACTTGAAACTAAGATATGTTGAAAGCCTAAGAGGGTTCGACCCTAATAATTTTTTTTTAGAACATTTACTTACACTTGGCCTCGACAATTATTTTTTCCAGAAACACCTGAGCAAAAACAGAGACACTGGCGACAACGCTCCTGCTTCTGATGTCGACGACCTAGACACACTACAAAGCACCACTGAATTGTACAAGCAACAGGGAAAGGGCCCCAGTGAGAAGAGTGTCCAATCATCGGATAACACTCTCAAAAGTATGACATCCCGGAGCATCGCTTCAATGGCCCATCACAACAAGAAAGCAACCGAGAATTCTTCAAATGGAGGAGGAGATAATAACCCTTCTCGCCGTAAAATTAATAGTTCTCACAAGCTTCCCGCGGATAAGAAGAGAAAAAAAATTGTACTGAAGGCGGAAGAGCCCGAAATTGAGAGTGAGAGCATGGAACTTGAGACTGATCTGGATAGCATATTATGCAACCTTGAATAGCCTAGAGAGGCAATCGAGCATAGTTGTCCAATGAACATAGCTGATACCAATTTTTTTTACGAAGATGGATCCTTCGTGTTCCAGAGCGTTGTTTTTGACAATGAGTCTAAAAAAATTAATTATTGAAAAGAGAGATGAAAAAAATAAGAGAGGAAAATCTTGTTCAGAAGTTGACCTTGCGAACATGTGGCAATCCCAAATGTCTCGACTTCACAGATCAACCAGATATGCTCTTGATGATTCCATTGGAGGCATTGAGGCTGAGAATGCCAGACTAAAGAACCGAGTCAAGGAATTGGAGGAATCTTTGATTCCTATGCCATTGCTTGCCAGTCCTTTAGCAATAGCCATGCATGCCACCCCTGCATCCAAGTTAAAAGGATCCTCCGTCCTCCTCACGTCGTGTAGAGGATATGTGGAGAATAATATCAATAAAAGAATGGAAGTGATTACTGAGGCGTGGGAAACATCACAAAGTATGGCTTCCCTTGGAACGAGGGCCCCTACTTTGCTCGAACATTTGCAGGCGGATCTAAAAAATGAAGAACATTTATATTTAGACACTATCCTTCCTTTTGGCACCCATGTCAACAACATGACAGAAACGAGAAGAAGACAACAAGATCTCCGCAAAAATCGGATCACTCAATTAAATGCATGTTGGAAAGAGAAAGTGAAGAACTTGCATCTCATTGTCCAATCATGTGAACAAGCCATATCAAAGAAAAAAAAATTATTCACAAAGCTTACCAAAATAGACTTAGCCGAAAGGACCGATGAGGTCCAAGAGCCCAAGTTAATCGTCAACTCCTTGCCCTTAACTAGACAAGCCTTCTATAAACAAATTGTTATTTTTAAGGAGTTGTCTTTAGAAAAGTTTTACAACATCCTTGAATATGGTGAAGATGACGTGGACAACTGACTAGTCGACTATTCGGTACATAATGAAGAAATTGATCAGGCTCTGTGTAATCTTTCTATCGATCTAATGGAATTAGAAAATGAACTTTTCAACATAAAAATTTGGAATGAGATCAACGTCGCCCCCTTGAGAAGCTACATTGAAGAATGGATCAAAAGGGAATTGAAGCAGGTCACCGACGAAAGGCAACAAACAGTTGGCACGATTCCAATAGCCATCAACGACAGCAATAAAAGGGCATCAACAAGAAAATAGCAAAAGTGGATATGTACCATCACTGTAAGTTTGTACTGATCACATTCTGCTTTGTTTATCAATCTAGTTATTCCACCTTTTTAAATAGAAATGTCTAGCTAAACACTGATACCTTACAATTTCTTCTTTTTAGGTATTACACTCTACCATCTCCCACTTCTTCTTTCCACGGTCCTATTTCTTGTACATATTTCTCTTATGGTCTACGGGAGCCCCAATCCCAGTCTATATGACAAATGCATTTAAATTTCCAGGAACATGTAATAAACAATATTATTTTTTGATATATTTCAAATAAAACTATTTTTTATCTCCTTTTATATTTATGTGCTCATAAATTTTTATCTTCAACTATGTTGAATGTCAAGAAATTGTGTTTATTTAATTTGAATTGTCTTTTTCTCGTGTATATCTTTTTCTCCTGCTATACATATAACTTTTTTTGTCCTGGCACATATAGAGACATACATGTCAGATGGTCTATGGAAATTGTACTTAACTCTAATCATTTGAAAGTATACATTGAACATATACAACATTGAGGAGATAAAACATGCAAGGTAGGAACAAAATTTTTGAACATAGCAAGTCACACTACTGGAAATAATAGAAATTTTGAACATAGCAAAATGGATTATATAGTTTCAAAAAATGAATGGGACTCTATATGCCACGTGTCATTTACTGCATGGATACCACATGTGCTTCATATTGCTTGCCACATCTCCACTGTAGTTTCCATCTTCCTTCGCTACTTTTTCCCCATCTCTACGCATTTATTCCCAATTCAACCCGACAGGACTACGATGCCATGCAATACTTGTTTAAGTTACTTTTTGAAAAAAAGCATGCAACCTTTATCTCATAACTTTATTGTAAAGTGTTTTTCACTTAAATTGTGAAAATGAATCACTATAAAATAACTTTAATGTTATTTTTTTTTTAACTTTTATTTTGCATGCAACTATAATTTAAAAAGTAACTCCATTTTAAAAGTGATTCTCACATATTTTATAAAAGCGGGTCAATTCATAAAAAACTTATTTGTAAAAGTGAGCTTATAAACAAAGTTAGAGAATGAAGGGATTATTTTACTCAGACACCTCGTTGTGCATTCATCATCACGTGGACCAAGTTCTACCTACCACATAGCAGTTTGGTTACTATTTATGCAATTTTTTAAAAGAGCAGAACTTTCACATCTAAAATCCATTTTCATTGCCAAGTTTTTTTAACCTGCCTATTTTTTCGAGGGCTTTCCATCTAAACAACCGATTTCAATTTTTGAATCCATATTATTTTAATATTTTAATATGTCTACTCAAAGTGATCTTTTGCTTACCATTACCAACTACTTCTCATGGAAATCTCATATGGATAATGTACTACGAAGTAAAGGATTGTATCATATTATGTTGGGAAAAGAAAAACCCCCACTAATGTCAAAAAGAAAGTCAAATGGAATAATAAAAATGATGAAGCACGTGGTTAATCAAAATGTCCATCTCTTATGTTTTACAGTTTCATCTTCAAGGAATTAATAATCCACGTGAAGCTTGGGATAA
This sequence comes from Picea glauca, assembly GCA_000966675.3. NCBI lineage: Eukaryota > Viridiplantae > Streptophyta > Pinopsida > Pinales > Pinaceae > Picea > Picea glauca. The sequence goes on along the minus strand of JZKD02S2287312.1, from coordinate 11,658 downwards.
GATAAATAAGGTATTGGGTAAACATAATGTGATTCGAGCCCACCAGCTTGAAAATCGAATAATGTCTTTAAGTCCTAATGATTTCTCTTGCATTGAAGATTATTGCTCTAAGTTCAAAACACTTACACTTTTACTTAAAGAATGTGAAATGGATATGAAGGATGACCTATGCATATATGTTATTCTTGCCAATATCGACATTGCATATTTTGTGTTTGTATCTACTTTTTATGCCACCAAGAAGATCTAGGGGATTCATACATAGAACCTTATCTTGAGTCTTTTTGTGATTCTCTAATCAGAGAGCAAGACAATCTCTTGCACCTTGGACTGATCAACGTTGCATATACATCCAACAAAGCCTTAGTGGCCCAACATAAAGATAAAACCAAGTATACAAAGAAGCAACATCCTCACAACAACAAGCAAAACAAGGGTCCCAATCCCTTTCCACCATGTTTTACTCCCAATGGTAACAAAGAACCAAATTTAAAAAGTAAGAACATTGATAATCATTGCAATTTTGTTGGGCAAGATGGTCATCTAGAGTCTAAATGTTTTAAAAAGATGGAAACGCTAGAAGCAACGATGAAGAAACACAACATCAATCTTGATTATTCTTCTTCTCATGGACATGCACTTTTTGCTTCTAGTTTCTTCTACAATGCAACATCTACGTCTTATTTTAATGAGTGGCTTATATATTATGGAGCATTTTATCACATGGCTAAAGATAAAGTCATTTTATCTACTCTCGATGAATGTAACACCAAACAAATATTTGATGGTGATGACAGATCTATTAGTTTTGTAAGGTCTAGAATAGTTCAGGTAGATAATGTTCATTTCGATGATGTATTATGTGTTCCAAGTCTTTCCTATAACCTTCTATCAATATAGCAAATCACTCATTTAGGTGATGGTAAAACAATAGAATTTTTACCTCACTAAGTTGTAATCAAGGATTTAAAATACCTTAGGCATGTCTTAACCACTAGAATTGTTGATGGTAATACCAGGTTGTACAAATTTGACAACTTTGAGTCATCACATTTTCCATAGGTTTTTATTGTTCATAGCAATGACTTAAGCAAACTTTGGCATGAACAATTTTCGTCATCTAAACTATCACACATTTCAGCAACTATGTAATCAAAATTTAGTGATTGGTCTTCCTCTCCTTTCTTGCAGAGATGGTGTTTGTGTCGGTCGTGTTCTCGATAAACATCATCATGACAGTTTTGACAAGCACGCCTTGACCCCCTTGCAGCTTGTTCATAGTGATTTATGTGGTTTTCTTCCTTCTCGTTCTTTCTCCGGGTTCAATTACTTCTTAAATTTCATTATGACGTGCTTAGGTTTATCTCTTAAAACTTAAGAGTGAAGCTTTTGACATGTTTTTGTCCACAAGGCCCTTGTAGAAAAGCAATGTGTACGTCAATTGCGGAGGTTGAGAATAGAGAATGGAGGAAAATATGTGAATAACAAATTTACAGCTTACTTCATTACAAAGGGCATTCAAAAGCAACATATTGTTCCATACACACCATAGCATAATGATGTTGTTGAGAGAAAGAATTACAAATCAAAATAAATGGAAAATTTTATGATCCAATATGAGCGATTCAATCTTTATTACTGGGTGGAAGCCATTAATTATGCAAATTACATAGTAAATCACACTCCCATAAAGGCTTTAAAACATGTAACATTGAAAGAAGCAAAGAGTAAAATTAAATCAAATGTAAGCCACTTCTATGTGTTTGGTAGTGAAACATGTGCTCACATTTTTTATGAGAAAAGGAAAGCATTAAAGCCTAAAAGTGAGAAGTGTTTTTTTGTTGAATATTATTGATATATCAAAGCTTACAAACTTCTTCAACCACATTCCATTGAAATAATTATTAGAAGATGTTAAGTTTGATGAAAATTTCTTGGCCTACTAGCCTAATTCAATGTTTGTGCCATCTTTGGCCCGCGAGCCATCTTCAACGTATGTGCCATCTTCTCTTCCCAACTTTTATGTTAGTGATTCTATTTTGGTTTATTCTTTAGATGATCGCAACGAGGACGAAAATCCACATCCGCGTACTCAGCTTCCTTTGGATGAGTCCATTGAACATGAACCTATACCAACACCATCGCTTCCTAGATGGATCTATTCAACATGAGAAGCAATCGATGATCTTGTCAGTGAACCTACATATCAACATAAAACATGTTCGTAGTTCTAGCGAGCCTCCTCTCTTTTGGATTAAGTTTCAGAGACTCGTGAAACAAACACATTCGTGGAAGCTTATGGCCATCCAGATCGGGGCATATGAATGAATGAAGAATATCATTCCTCAATGGAAAATGATACTTGGGATCTTGTACCTCTTCCAAAAGGAAGAAAACTTATCATATTAAAATGGTGTAAATAACCAAGTATGCATCAAATGGAAGTGTTGAAAGACACAAGGCCTGATTATTTACCAAGGGATTCTCTCGAGATTAAATAATTGACTACAATGAAAGATTTTCCCTACCTAACTAAAATGAATTCCATCTACCTTATTCCAACGCTTGTGTTGATGTTTGAATCAGTTAATATCAAAACACCAACCTCACGAGGATTAAAAAACCCCCTTCATTTTTATAGAGGTGGTACCCCTCTTTGAATTCTTTAAAGATTTATCTCTGAAGATCTTGGGACAACGATGTTAAAATGGGAGAATGCTAAAAAGCAAACTCCAAATCTTTATAATTCAAATAAATAAAAATATTGAGTAGAATATATATACATCAAGAATTTAAGAGAAATGGACTAGGAACCTTCACTCAGAAGATAATATATTTGCAAAAATATAATACAAAGAAAATGACTATAACAAATATAATATGAATCTCACATCCATCACAAATTCAAATATTTTTTATCATGTTCAAGGGAAGAAAAAGGAAGGACCCACATATGAGACAACTTTAAAAGAGTCTTTTCATTGAAATCAAAATATGATTTGATATGTTAATTTCAAATATCTTATACTCAAATGCTCAGGGATCAAAGATACAATTAAAATTAACCCCAGAGAAGTTCTCTAGAGTTTTCTCAAAAATAAAATAGTCTTTAATAATCTTAAGAAAATAAAATGTGTTTGTCCAAAGACGAACTGGGATTGGCTCCCATGGATCGTAAAATAGAGAAATGAAATAAGAAAAGGGCACCAAACATAGCAGGAACAGAGCATGAACAATGCAAGACCTGAAAAGAGAACATAAGGGAGCGATCAAAAAACAGTCGTATTCTCCTTGGGATAGACAAAATATATCTAGATGAATTCTGGAAGCATAAGAGAAAGGGAGAATGATGTGATCAATTTGCACTTACTATGATGGAATCTCTCGTTCATTTTTGGGTCGTTGTTGCTCTTATATTCTCGCTTGTGACAATTTCTTGACTGGTACGAACTGCTTCTGTTTGATTATATTCTCTATAATCAATTGAAATTTTTTGTAATGTAATTTCAATATGTTCATTTTAATTTACGTACTCCACAAGACAACTTTCAATTTCTTGGTCCATGTACTTGGTCATATTGTTGAACTTCTTTGTTGATATGCCTTTTAATATTTCTACATGTTCTTCAAATTGTTGTCTTGTAAAGAGAATGTTATTTGAAATAAGTCTGGGATCTTATACTTCATTAGTAGTTCTTCAAAGGTCTAATCCCATTATCTTGCCATAAGCTTCACTCTTTTTTACACTTAGGACATCTAGGTCATCCAATAATTCTTTTAATGTATTAATCCTTTTCATCTAGCACGCCTTCAATTGTTTCATGCAGGTAGGGGAGGGAAAATCTTCCTCTTTTCTTTTCAGCTTGGTCATGCCTGAAACCTTTAAACTAAACATAATAATTGTATCCTTTTAAAATCCTTCATCATTTCTTAAGTTGGCTTGCAAATATTCTCCGAAATTTTGAATTATAGAACCAAGCGAGACAAAGTTCCTTGCTAAATCCCATGTCTCTAAAATGAGAGACATTCCCTTTTTAATATTTTCTCCAATGTAGCGCCTAATTGCAACAAGTAAACTCGATGTTCCCTTCAATTTCAAACTCGATTATGGGGTTTTATAAATTCTTTGCCCGGGTTGGACTGCTAAGACTAGGGTAGCAAATATAAAAGGTGGCATCAAAGTATATTCTAATTCCTTAATTCTCTCTTTAAGCATCATATTTTTTGTCTCCATGTCATCCACCAACACTTCTAGGGCATCGCTCGTATCTTTATGAATTCTGGTAATTCTGGAAGCGGGTATGCCTTTGAAATCAAATTATGATTTAGATTTTCTTTTATTCTTTGAATGTATTTTCTCTAAAAAACTATATTTTTAGAGATTTTGTCAAACATGTCATTTTGTATTGTAAAAGATTCATTTTCTGAAAAGTTGCGTTCTTGAGTTGCAATTTCGGCTGCAACTTCCCTGCTTTCCTTAAGTCTATGTTCATCATTCAGAGATTCAATATCTTCAATGTTAACATCCAGATCCATATCTTAAAGCATGACTTCTCCTTCAGGTATGATATTTTCTTCCTCCTGTTGAGTACCTTGCCTTTTTCTTTTGACTTGAAGTTTATGAGATTTCTTCAAATTTCCTCTCGGAGGACTTTGGTCACCCCCATCATCAGACTTGTTGGTAGAAGATTTATTTTTCTATCATTTTATTGGCTGAGAACTTTTCTTTGGTAGGCCGCTTCTTTGTGATACACTTTGTGAATGAACACTTCTTTCATTTGTAACTTTTTCTCTCTATTTATGTTTATTTGTAGTACTCACAATAGTTTCAATATCTTTTGTTTTCCTTTCACCAAATAGTGTTGGTGGGTCTTGACTATCTCCCTCTTCTTCTTCACACAAAAATGTATTAGCAAGTGAAGTATTGTATCCAAGAGACGTCATGTGGTCCATGAAAAAAATGATTTGGGTCAAAACCCTTGATTTTTTCTGCAAATTTCAAGTTGTATTGATCTAATTGAACTGTGAATTCATCAATTTTAGAAATGCCTCTTAATCAAATTTGCCCAATTTTCCATGCCATTGGAATAAATTGTTTTTTTTTTTTCTTTCTTCTGATGGAAGAAATGCACCCATAATTTGTACTATCTAGCAACCTCTATAACAACCATTCTATCTGAAACATAATAAGAGAGGTAGAAAGTTTTCTCACGAGAACAATATATTCTTATCACAATATATTGCTCAATTTTCCCATAACTCCCCTTTTTATCTAGGAATTTTGATGCTTCTAGAGATAATCTAGATGTTTTTGGACCAATATGAGTTTCTTGAAAACATAAACGAATTTGTTATAAACTTCATCAAAATGAAAAGTAACCCTTTGTCTTTAAAGGGCTTGGTACCACATTGGTACTGGATGAATTTTACCATTGACCCTCCTTCTGATAGTCAAACCTTTAAAAACATGACAATAAGTGATAACACATATCAAATACGAGGACATGTAGAACCTTTTATTTTCCCTGAAATTTGCTAATTGTGAGGAAATTTATATGGAAATAATCTTCGCCCGGTAGAAGATTGCCTTCTCATGAACTGTAAAATATAAAATGTAAAAAGCTAACAGAGGAATTGTTGATGTTGATTCCTAACCTGTGACTCTGGTAAAGAGCCATGGAATCTCTTTATAAGGATTTTTTAGCAAACTGACTTGAATATTCGATAAATCTTCCAGCATCGTGGTAGTATCTTCAAGGTATTCCCGCAAGATTTCCAGTCCATAATTTCTTTCCTTAAGGAATTATCTAGCGCCCCCCCCCTTTTGAATGTGATGGTTGACTCAGGAAGATTTAGCATCCTTCTGAAAACTGGCGACGACAAGGAAACATGAGATTCCGATTGAAGTTGAATCACTCTATGTTTTTTTTCATACTTATCAACACACCAAGAAACAATTTCCCTAGAGTAAAAAACCTTTTGTAGGCACCTTGGTGAAGCGATGCCTAATGTATAGACTATATTTTTTTGTAGGCACCTTGGTGAAGCGATGCCTAATGTATAGACTATATTTTTGTTTCTTTTTGGTGTTGGCAGCAAAGAATAATACCAGTAAGACCTCAACCACTGGAACCTCTGGTCCTCTCACCCGAATAAATTCAAAGTATCCGCACATAAGTGTTCTCTTCCTTTCACTGCCATGTTGTTTGAAAGTTGGCAGAATTTTGTATATTCACTTTGAAACAAAAATTTCAAAGTAAATTCCCTTTTGACAGTATAACTCACAACTCCTTTTTTCGATGAAAGAGTTATTGCATATTAAATGAAATATTAGCTCGAGAAATATGCCATTAATAACAACCTTTTCAAAATTAATTAAATATTATCTTCTGTAAGATTAGCATTTAATAAGTCTCGGGGAAAGTGCAAAGTAATTTTTGTAATAAGGTGGAGGATCGAGCGTAGATCTCAGGAAGTGAGGGAACAAACATGAGCCTGCCAACCCAAAAACCCGCAGTGATATTGAAAATTGGTTAAGTATTGATCTATTAAGAGAGTCGAGAGTCATTCAAACTTGTAGAACACAAGAAAATGAAATGGGGAAACATGAACCCACGAGTACGCCAACCCGCGAACCTGTTGTGCTAAGAAACTTTGAAAATACTCTAAGTAAAGTGCAAAATGAGGGTAGCAAAAAAATAAGGTGCATTTTGATGACGGCGGAAGAGCGGACTTGAATGAGAATGATGATACCAACCCGTGAACTCGTCATTATGGGAGATCTTCAGCAATAGCTAATTCATGGTACAATATGGATGCGGCGGAGAAAAAAAAATTATTTTGTATAACGCAAAACTTGATGAGCAATGTTATGAACCCGCCATGGATTGAAAATTTTCTAAGTAAAGAAAAGGTAAAAACAAAAGATGTGAGCTTATATATCGGTCAACAACTGGCTCTAACAATGGGACAGTAACCCCCTGTGGGTTAATAAAGAATCTAGAATCTTGCATATTAGGCATGGAGTTAGTGTAAAAAGAGACAATATGAAATAATAAAACATGTACAAAAGAAAAAGAAATAAAACTATGTACAGGTGAGAGCAGGATTGATCAGGCAAAGAAAATCTTAAGATGTTGGCCATTGACTGGAAACATCTGCACTGTCCCCTCCATGAATTTAAGTAAATAAGAGTTATAACCCAAGATCTTTTCAATATTATATGGGCCAATCCATAACGTCTCAAATTTTGTATGTAAAGAAGGCTTGTCCTTTGCTTTGTTCCATAATAATACTAGTTGCCCCTTTTGAAAATCTTTTGTTGTTGCACTCTGATCAAAATATTTCTTGATGGTTTGTTGTCTCTAACTCATTTTCTTTAATGCTTTGGCTCACTCTTCCTCCAATTTCATCAATTGATTATATCTTTTGTGTAAATGGGAGACTTCCTCTACATCTTCAATATTCACAACATACGTCAAAGCATTCAGTTCCATATTGATAGGCATTCTTGCCTATATTCCATACACCAGTGTATACGGGGAATTTCCAGTGCTATCCTTTGTTGTCGATCTGCTTTCCCATAATGCATCTATCAATTTCAAATGCCAATTTATTTGATTAAGATCAATCATTTTCTTGAGGATTTGGATCACAGTCTTATTTGTAGACTCAGCCAAACCATTTCCTCGGGGATAATAGTTTGATGATTATCCCATTATAATACCAAATTCTCCACAAAATTTAGTAAACTTTGAACCAATGAATATTGACCCATTATCTGTGATAAACTTTTCTGGAACTTCGAATCTTGCTAAAATATTTTCTTTGAGGAATTTTATAAGCTCGTCCGAATCAACATTTTTCAATGCTACTGCTTCTTGCCATTTTGTAAAGTAATATGTAGTTGTGAGAATATACGAATGACCCTTACTTGATTTCAGATTAATTGGCACAATTACATCCAATTCCTATTGTGTGAATGTTTCTTCTATTGATATGGGTTGCAGGGGCATTGTTTCCCTCTTCATTCTTCCTGAGATTTTTTTACAAGAAATGCATATTCTTATCATTGAATATGAATCTTTGAAAATAGTTGGCCAATAATATCCGACTCTCATTATTCTATGTGCAGTAGTTGCAGGTGTGAAGTGCCCACCAAAAATCCCCTCATGAAACTCTCCCATCAGTCTCTGATATTTTTTTGCATAAACACATCTCAATAGCCTTCCATCAAAATTCCTACGGAACAAATTTTTTGCAACTAACACATACTGATTTGCTTTCATCTTTAGTACTCTTCTTTATTTTGGAGACATGCCATTTGGGAACTGACCATATTTTAAATAGAAAATAATCTCTCTATACAACTCAGGAGTTGATGCAGATGATCTTGTTGAAATCGATATAACTCCATTTAGTGAATCAGAACCTGCAATGAGCTTGCACATGCCATGTTCTCTGACTGCTTTTAGTGGCTTAATCTCAATGTCATATTCTTGGATTTTTGCCAGCCAATTTGCCCATTTCCCTTCTCTCAATTGTTGACCGAGAAGCATTTTCACTGGAGAAGTAGGAACATATGCTATGACATGGGGTGACAAAATATAAGTTCTAAAATGAGCCACTGCCTTAACTAAGGAAAGAGCTTGTTTCTCTATCTTCAAGTATTTCAATTTATAATCATGGAGAGTTTTGCTCATGGAACTTCTTGGGAGTTCTTCTCCTTTAAGATTTCTCTCTGTAAGAATAGAAACAATAGTCTCTTCTAAAGCAAAAGAATATATGATGGAATCTTTATTAAAATATGGGTTGATCAATACAAGTGCAGTGGTGATTGCATGTTTGGTATTGGTGAATGCTCTTTGAATGTCTTGGGTCCATTCAAATCTTTGATCCTTTTTCAAGAATGCATTTATTGGATTAACAATTGTTGCATAGTCGAGGACAAACCTTCTTACAAAATTTATTTTTTCAAAAAATGATTAAACTTCCTTTTTTGAGGTTGGAGGATTTAATTCATTGATATCCTTGACTCTATCGGGATCAATATATATTACTTCTTTGTTGACTATATGTCCCAATAGCTTTCCTTCTGAAACTGCAAATAAGCATTTCTTTGGATTAAGAGATATTCCATATAATCTACATCTTTCAAAAACCTCTTAGATGATGAATATGTTTCTCTCTGATTTTAGAATGAATGGTAAGATCATCTTGATAATTGGCCATGAATATTCCGATCGGATCTTTGAAGGCATGGTCCATAGCTCTCTGAAAATTTTCTCCTGCATTTTTCAAGCCAAAGGGAATGCAAGCTTACATGTCTCCCAAGGTGTTATGAAAGTAGTTTTTGATTTGTCTTCTTCTACAACTAGCACCTGATTATGTCTCGAAAATCCATCTAACATGAACATCAAAGCCAATTCGATGACTTGTTGAAGTAACATTTCCATGTTAGGAAGGGGATACTTGTCTTTATTGCTCGCCTTGTTCAAGTCTCGAAATCAACACACAAATGAATTTCTCCACTTTTCTTTCTTACAATGACAGGGTTTGACAACCATTTTGAATGTCTGATTGGGAATATTATTCCATCTTTCCTCAATTTATCCAATTCAATTTTCACCCGGGGTTTCAATTTTGGATTTATTATTCTCAACTTTTGTTTAAATGGATTTGTCCCTTCTTTTAATGGTATGATATGTTGGAATATAGATTTATCATACGCTTTCAAATCATCATAAGTCCATGCAAAAACATCAAAGAATTATTTGAACAAGGAGGTATATTTATCAATCTCTTCTTGCATATAGTCAATCCCAAGATTTACATATTTTGGAGATTCTTCAGTCCCAATATTTATCTTTTGAGTTTCTTGCACTTTTCTGATACATGCTTCTTCCTTCAAATTTGGCATTCTCACTTGATCATCTTTTTTTCTTTTTTTAGTTCAGAATTGGTGCAGGATCATCAAGACTTTCATCTGTGTCAACAAGAAAATCGACTAGTTGTTCATTGTTTTCGAATACTTGCAAATGACCTTGATTATCGGGTACTCATGGCCTGAATCTTTTTTGACTTGAAAAGTATTCTGATTCTGAAAATCATCAAGATCAAATAGAGATGTAGCAATTGTTGGCGAGTCTACTTTTTTATTTCTTTCCGTGTGAATAAATGATATGTTGAATGAGGCGAAGGAATACATTAATTCATCTACTCTTTTGCATAGAGTATTAATCCTTCCTTTTTGATCTCATATTTCTTCTTGATGTGATTTATAACAAGTTAAAAGTCACCAGTTATGATCAAATTTTCAATCTTCATTTGAATTGCAAGATTCATTCCGTGTATTAATGCCTCATATTCAACTTCATTGTTCATACAAGGAAATTCAATACTGGTATCATGAGGATATATAACTTAACCGGGAATTTTGAACACAATTCCTACTCCGCTCCTTGAGTTGCAACAAGCACCATCAAAGGACATCCTCCAAAATCTATCGAAAGATTTTTTTACTTCTTTTTTCCAAATATCCGTCTGCTCTTAATCAAGGACAACATAGTTTCTAATACCAACATCAATATAATCTTGCATTAATTCATTGTCCTTTTTTTTCAAAGAAAACGATTTTCTTGGTTCTCGAGGAACTATAATCATTGTTCCTTCTTTATTTGCGAACATCATGCAACTCCCATCATTCATAATATACCCTCTAATCAGCGAAGACCAATCTCTCCCAAGAACTACTCCATAAGTTGGAGGAAGATCAACCACTATAATTGTGAATGCAATTGTCATATGTGGAGCAACAATTATCTAAGTATAAAAATATTTAATTTATCCATATGCAGGGACCTTTATTGAATCAATGGAATAGAGACTCTCCTCGGTTTCATAATACCTGGTACAACTCATCCCAAGTGATTCCATTACCGATAGTGGCATGATATTATTTGTCACTCCGGTATCAATCAAGCAATTATGAAGTACCACATCATGATTTTCTATTGTAGTATAAAAAGGTGGAACTTTACCTTTTGGTCTAACTATTGATATATTTTGATGTTGCTTTGGATTTGATGCAACATCTTCAATTCTATGACTTGTCTCATCTAAGATTTTAAGAATATTTTTCCTCTGTTGTGGGATTTTGACAACTTCCATGAATGCGAGAGTGTTTCTCAATTTTTTCAGATCATCACTCACATTAAATGTCATTTGTGAAGGATTCTTCACTTGATTTACAACTACATATTGCTTAGTTGCTTCTGCTCCATTTGGTTTCATCTTTTCATTTTGTTTCTCCACATTTTCTTTTGTTTTGAATTTGTTTATTTGTGCTCTTGTTTGCACAACATTGTCTTGCGAGATATTAATTTATTCATGTTCATCAAATATATACATGGATGACTCACCTTCATATGTCTGTATAGATTTAAGAATTTATTCTTGAAAAAAATCAGCCTCTTAATTATCAACTATCTCATCTTCAAAAAATTCTTCTAAGATTACAACATTTGGATTTGGTATCTGTCACATACCCACTATAACGTAGTAAAAATTTTCGTTCTACCTCAAGGGACAGAATCCCCGATTATCGATGAGCTCCTTTTCACCTTAGTCCTACCGGCTATGCTGTTGGTCTACGTGACC
>JZKD02S2287311.1:425685-437542 GCA_000966675.3 Picea glauca | reverse complement strand
ATAGCCAAGCTTTGAGCTATTATGCACCCCCCTTTGAATGTGAAAAGGGGCTCTTTAGGGCACCATTAGGTCTTTGACCAGCCTCCCCATGCAGATTGAGCTCGGATTTGATGTCGAATCGACTTGGGAGACGATCCAATAGTGGTTGGGAGGCTGACCAGCTTCATAAATACGCCGTTTGGCAGGCGCGCGGGTTTTGCACCCCACAGCCGCGCTTATGCGCCCGATATACGATGATATTGCGCGCATGCGCTAGTTTTCAGTGGGTGCACTGCGCTTTTTAATTTTTTAGCCAATTTTGTATAGTTTTGGCTCTTTTGCTGTGCTATGGAACTAATCCTTGTGCCATGAATGACTATTTTTCTGTACTGATGATGTTGAGTTCTTGTCGCCCTGTGTGGACGAAATTTCAGTGATAACACTTAGCAAAGATCTTGTTAAACTAAGTAGAGTACTGCGCACTAGAGCAACAGATCTACACACAGAGATTTCACAATTTTAGGTCGGATCTTTGTAAAAATCTTCTTCTTCCTTAGTTCCCATCAATCACAGCTTCATGTCCCGATAGAAGAACCATTTGTTGGCATAGGGGTAGACCCAATGTTCAACGCTACAACAATGCACCAACAAAACCCTAACTACCACCCCTTTCGACAACACCTGCGGAGCAGATGAAGTCTCACCCGAGGTAGAGGCAGGGGTGGTTGGATGACTCAGGTGTCTGCAACCTTAGTTGGGACACAAATCTATGATTATAATACTTGATAGAGAACTTAGCACCATTAGTTCATCATTATTTAACCAATATCTACTCTGGAGAGAAAACATAGCATCACAACATTCACTCTGATCTAATGTATTTAAGCACTTAGCATAAATAAATGGATCAGATCTAGCAGATTCAAGCACTTAGCCTCTTCACCTAGCATTCAAATTCATCATAAGAACAAAGCATAAATAGATTTATCTATCTATATAGATCAAGAACTTGGCAAATAACACATAAATATAACAACACATCACACAAAGTAAAGCAACACATCATATATGTGGTTCACCCCCAGCCTGGGGCTACGCCCACCAACTCTTCTTCTTTATTAGCTTCAATCAATCATCTACATGCACAAAGCCACAAAAACCCTACTCTGCATAGGACATGACATCTGTGCGCACCTCACCAGATCCTCCTTCCTCAAGTTAGGTCTAGCACAAAGCCTTTCACAGTCAGTTACAACCACTTTCACTTATCTCTACAAGTCTCTTTCAATATGCAGATAACATCTACAAACCCTACTTGCACTTAGCACTTAACTTATCGACCACTACTTATGTCACCTAACTACTTATTTATACTTTACAAAATAGGCCTAAACATGGGTAAACCCATGGGACGACATTCCCATACCCGTTACATATTCTCAAATCCCAAAAAGGACCCAAAAAGGGGCCGAGATCCCGTGATCTCTTCTTTGTCTTGTGCTCCATCTTTGATAGGCTGTTAAAGTACCAAAATAGGTAAACTTGATCAAGGATCTCCCGAAACTTGGTCAAGGGTCAACAATAACAATGCAAAGCAAATGCAAAGAAAGAAGGAGACCTAACAAACTAAGTATTTTTTTTTTATATTTTCTTCCAATCAAAGCATAACTAACAAAAGATGCTAAAAGGAACTGATGAATACACAATTGTTTTTTAAAATGCAACTCATTTTTCTTAATATTCAAGATAAAAACAAGCTAAAAATGCTAGGAAACATGAGAAGATTAAGGCACAAGTAAAACAAAACCTATACCCAATCTATGGCCACAGACAGACTATGGACTGATCCAAGAAATCCCTAAGAAGTGTGAACTTCAATCAGGGAAGAGGCAAAGTTCCTCTTTTTCAAAAAATTCCATGAAATAGAGATGCGGGATATTACATGAGCAACCTATGTATGTACGCGAGCTGTTTACTGAGAAGAGCACATATGTATGCGTCCTGACCTCTATATCTCTTCAAAAAATAAAAGAACATGCAGAATTACAGTGTAGGGACAACTGGTATGCACCTTGGAGGTGACCATAATCCCTTGACAGACTTAGAAAACATGAAAGAAACTTGAAAGGAAAACAAACCAATCAAACAAGCCAAAATCCCCTAAAAAACCCTAGAGGCTTCCCCAATATGGTTTCCAGTTCTAATAGCAGGAAAACCCCCCTTTTAACTACACCAGGGTTCAAGATGTAGACATAGAGAATAACCGTCTAAAATTCAATCAATACTACTCTACTCCAAACATACCAAAACTAATGTAAAGAAAGAAAATAGAGAAGAGATTGAGTAACTATACCTTTGATCCCACGTCTGGTGATGATATCATCAAGCGTGGAATTTCCACTAACTGAACGTCTCCTCCCAAGGCTGACCTACATATAAATATAGGCAAACAAAGAAATACAAGCATGCTATTCTATCCATGAGTTAGGGTTACATATAAAATGTCAAGTATAAATTAATAAAAATACTCAAAACACCATCATTTGGGACAAGAGAATGTGATTCTTTTATTCATAATACAAAGATTATACCTTACAATATGAGTCAGACACCATTCCATGAATCTGGTTCGAGATCCTCTTTACCATGCTCCAAGTGCACCTTGAATGGACTCCTTCTCTCAATCTTCTGATCACCTCAAAGAAGGGAATGGATTGAATGGAGGGAGAAGGGGCTGATGAGGGAATGCTGAGGCAATATCTCACAAAAGGCAGCAAAATCTTGGGCAAGGAGGGGAAGTGAAATTGGGCAGAGTTTCACTTTTCTTATGCTTATATGTGAAATGAGACCCCAAGACCTCCTTTTATATGATAAAAGGATGGTTATTCGGTTGGGTGATGAGCTATAACATGTGGATTTGTTGGGAAACTTTCAGTAGCCCGTGAATTTCAACGAATTCCTTACAACTTTTTATTTTTTGCAACTTTTGCAAGCATACGCAGGTTGTAGTGGTGCAACAAGTGTATGTACGCTAGTTGTAGTGGTGCAACAAGCATATGTACACGGGCTATAATGGTGCAAGGCATGCACATCTTCTATAAAATGGTTTTTTAATAAGAGCTTCTCAACAGTGCTTTGGAAAAACATGCAAGTAAGAGGGACAAGGCCATTTATGCAGGATTAGGGAATTTTAGGGCTATAACAGGATCTTACCTAATCTCCCCATTGAGTTAGATGGTAATACGGTTTTGATCAATGTTTTTTTCATGGATGCTCCGGTGGATTACGATATTCTCCTTGGCCGTGATTTAATATATGCCATGAATGCTATGGTGTTTTCACTCTTTCGAGTCATCATATTCCCACATGAGGGACACATCATCACCATTGATTAGATCTCATACACTGATCCCCCCGCTCAATATTCTCATAATAGAATCTCTCATCATGTTTCTCACATTGAGTCCATGCACTATGTGTCCATTGCCACTAGTCATGCAACATCCACTCCACCCAAAAATGAGCCCATGCCTCTAGAATCACCTCCTCACCACTTAGGCTTGGAGGATGGGCAAATTTATTCATCCTTGGGGCCATCCATGCATGTTTCTTCCCACAAACCCCAAAGAAACCATGGAATATCAAATACATTCTTCCCAGAAGATGAAGAATTATTTGAGGCCACTACTTCTTCTAGTGATTATAGTGATAAACTCCATCTAAGTTCTCCTATCCACTACTGGAAGGGTGCTAACAATTCAATTGGTGCACCATCTAATATTATCTCCCTTGATAATGTCATTAATCCCTCTCAAATAAAATCATCTCTTGTCATTGATAGGGATATCAGGGACACCGGTTCCATGATGACCAATCATGCCCATATAGGAAATGTTGCCACACAGTTTAAAGTTCCAACCCCCCAATAGATATTACAAAAAATAATGGATCCTATACACTATTTCAGATCCTGTTTTGTTGATGTTCGACTTTAAACTGCCTACTATTTTACCTTTGGTCCATAATCTTAGGTATTTGGAAAAAACTCTTCCCCCAATCCTCATATTATAACACAGGGGGAAGTACCAATTCCCACCTTGGTCCCATAAGACCTATCTCTTGACACAACACCATCTCACAATATACCCTTCATGGGAACCATTATAGCACCACCTTGTGTCTAGTGCCCCTAGATATCATGCGATTACAAGCCACATGGACTAATTGGAATGATCCACCAAGACAATTTCATTAATTCTTGTGGAAAGTCCCCCTTATCCTTGGTCATTTTCAGTTCCCCCATAAGGAAACATGGCCTCCCTCAGGGAGTGCCTTTTTCAGGAACCCATGGTTACCTGACCCTCTTAAGGGAGTTCCTTTCTCAAGAATCCATTGTTTCGTGGCCTCCCTCATGGAGTGACTTTTTCGGGAACCCAAGGTTCCCTAACCTCCTTCAGGGAATGACTTTCTTAGGAATCCATTGTTCCATGGTGTCCCTTAGGGAGTGCCTCTTTTGGGGACCCATGGTTCCCCGAGCTTCTTCCGGGAGTGCCTTTCTTAGGAACTCATTGTTTCATGACCTTCTTCAAGGAGTGCCTTTTTCATGAATACATGGTTCCCTAGCCTCCCTTAGGGAGTGCATTTTTCTAGGAACTCATCGTACCCTACCCTCATTTAGGAATTACCTCTTCTAGGAACTCATTTTTCCTTGGCCTCCTTCTAGGAGCACCCAAAATTTTCATGAAGGGACCATTTTTCCCACCAATGTCAAAAGCTCAGGTACATTTACTCACTATCATTTCTATCAAATAAATTTCATATGTTCTTGATCATCAGATATTTTTCAATTTGGGTATTGGATGTTTGTGTGTGCATGTGCTTGGTCCAACAATATACAACCCATTCTATCTTGGCCACCCTATGGCCCTTTCATGTATATGTTCAAAACTGACATGCACTCATGCCCTCTACAAACAACTGCATATCCCAACTACACCCCTTGAAATTTATCCTTAGGATCCCCACACCCAACTCTATGGTACCATCACCTCCATTATATTCGGGTACTATCAACTGGTATCATTTTCACCTCCATGAGTTTTCCCACATATATTTACCCTTTGGCATATTGACACTCATGCTTCTCTATCCATTAGGATCGAGAGTCCTGGTAGTGTTACACCCTAGAGTAAGAACTTCATACTTCTTCCTCATCATCATGTTAACCACCCCATTATGGACTCCCACATAATGTTTTTATTTACATTAAATGCACCTCCACATTATCATTAACCCTCCATATCATCAAACATCATTTGCCCATCTGCAATTTCATCCTCCATCCATCTAACTGGTACAAAAAACCACCCATGGCCCCCCCACCCTTCATCAATTACATCCCCCTACTTGTGCCCCATAAGGCCATGCCATTCTTCACTGAGGAACACGTTTTTGTACATGTACTTTCAACCCAATTATTCTTTATTTATTTGGTAATTGTATAAAACACATTTCAAATTTCAACAAGTAGAATAGATTTTTTCCATCGCAACAAATGGTATCTTTTTCCTTGGCACACAACAATCCATGTCACCCTTGGTTGGCGAATTTCATTTTCATCACTATGTCTGCAAAGATATGCCTATCATGGAAAAATACCAAATATCACCGACACTCTTGTCCCAAATATCTGTATTTGGACCTATCATCCATTCCTTTGCAATCTCACACATTCAACACCGTTTACCTAATATCTAATTGTCCCCCCTAACATCAGATCATATTTTACAATTTCTTCCATCATCCCATTTCCCCCCACCAATGTTAGTTCTTACGTCCCACATAGTTGGAGCTTCATCCATGTCACCATTTCATCCATCTTTCCCTCAATACCATTCTTGACACCATTTTGATCAAATCAATGTGAAGAATCCCTTTGCTTCTTACAGTTGCGCCCCCTTCCTTGTCGACATCAACACAAGTTTCTAGGAAGGTGGCAGTATCTTGGCTCTCATTCCACTATCAATGAGTAGTCTTGGATTGCACATAGAGAGTCATTATTTCTTTCTGACGTCATTGATCCCCATAAAATTCGACTCCAACAAAGTTTCATGTTACGGTGGGTCTTACTATGTGACCGTTGAATTTTTTAGTAGCAGCCTAAGACCTTTGAATTTGATAGGCCATAATGCCTCCAATTCATTCACCACTCGATTCAGATCTATTTCATTCCCTAGAAAATCATCTATCATTATTGGCACCCCTGAGGGTGATGCACATATCCATTTCATCAAATGTTTTTAGTTACACTCATATTGTTTTGGTTTCATGAGACAAGAATGGGGAATTCTTGCCTCGTTTGTACAAAGATACCTCTTTACATTTCAGTTTCCAGAGTATTTCTGACACTACTATGAATCCCCTCTTCCTCCAACAAGACGTTCCTACCATCCCTCTTCAACGATAGCTACAACTCTTTTATTGTCACAACAATTTCAACAGAAAGAAAAATTGATGTATTTTGGCTATACGTATGATCCTAACCTCGTACATCAGAAGGCATCTGTTATCACCAATTTTTTTTTCCAGAAAAATATAGACAATGGATGAAAAAACCAACACACCATACTACCAATAATGATGGAAGGATCACATTCAATTTGAAATATACCCACAAAACTATTAAAAAAAGATCCTAAATTTTTGCGCACATTCAACAAAGACAATGCGCGCACATCTGTGCAGGATAAAACAACTTCGAACATGTATAGAGTGCAGTCCACACGATTGATAATCAAGAAACACATATAGATGCGGAAATGGTGCATTAATTATTTTGGATGGGCCTCAACCACTTTTGGTATGAAGTAGATCTCGACCATACCCAAAAATATCCCTAAAATTCCGCCTTGGGATCATTGAAAGTGATGGGAGGTACCTCCAAAGGCCTCCCATTCACACTTGTAACTAGTTGAAAAATATCTTGCCATCCACCTATAAATAAAGGATCATTGTATGCAAAAAAGAAGAAGAATCCATAACATTGTTATGCTGCTCATAATTCTCTTGGAGAAATCCATTTTTCCCTTGAGCCATTAGTTTTGAGCTAGTGTAGCATAGAGCTAGCTTTACACCTCTTGTGAAGCTAAGCTTTGGGTATTTTTCACCATTGTAGACTCACCATTGGAGAGTGATAGATCTAGTTTTTTGAGGGATCAAAGGACCCTCCATTAGGAGGAATAGGGGATTCATTGTCCCATGTTTCTCCTCTTGGTGCACCCAATTCGAAGATTCAGTTCTATTGGGTAACCATTTCATTTGTTCAATTTGATGCATCACTTATTTATGTTAGTTTATTTTGGTTTCTCATTCTTAGTTGTTATTTGCTTGCTTTATATCTCGTTTTCTAACTTGCAGGTTCACTAACTTGCTAACCATCTTTATGTTATGCCTTGTTAGCTTACAAGGGTAGTTAAGGGACCTCCTTTTGCTCACCCTTGTGCCAAAAGGAACCCAACATTTGTATTATATGAATACATCACCAACTTTTTGATATCTCAATTAATGCTTAGTAATTGACAGGTTAACAAAAACATATGTTAATACAAAACAACATAAATTTTCGATAATAAACAATAAATATGACAATAAAAATATATCAAAAGCACATCTTATGCTTATACTCTTTAATTTATTTTCTACATGGTGGTTGTAAATGGTTGTTAAATTTTCATATCCAACACTATAAAATGAAGAAAAAAAACAAAATTGGCCAATATAGATAGCCATAATAAAATGACACATCTAAAATATAAATGTCGAAACAAAGCATTTAAATATCAGTCTTCATTGACATCACCTTTATTATCTTCCTCGCTTGGAATTATAACATTGTTGTTCTTAAAAATACATTTGTGTCTTGGATCATGTCTTAGTACGAACTACCAATCCCCATCCAACACATTTGGGTAAAAAAAAACTTGGTTGCAATGATTTGATAAAATATAAGGCTTTGTAGATTCAACCCACATTTTTTTAGAGTTAATGTATATTATTCCACTATCACGATGTTCCTTTACATTTCTTCGGTCAAAGGTATCTCACTACTTAGAACAAAAAATAACACATTGAAAAGATCATAATTCTTCTTGCATGATCTCTTGTATCTTTCCAATGTAACCTAACTTACCCTCTATTAGGTTTTGATCATGGTGGCTATCATGATTATATTGGTCGAACTTGACCTCCACTTTGCAATCTTGTATAATGTGTCCATCATTGACATACTCAATGTGAAAATCATGTCCATATTCCCACATAGATGGGATCAAATGCACCTGTAAAAATGCAAACACAGGTTGGTGTCATATGTCCAATAACCCAAGCATTAATAAAAACAAAATACATGTTACAATTAAAATGTGCAATATTATAAATTGAATGTGTTACTTAGAGTGGTTATGATAGATTTTCTGCACACGATCCCTATTTTTAGTGCATCCAGATCTTCTCCACATGGGTTACGACTAGACACCACATATTTCTCTTGTATCCTGTCAACCAACCAACTGTCAGGACAATTTTTTGGCATATTTTCTTTTAAATGATCAAGATAAGGCATTATTATGTCAGGAAATGAGAGACACTTCCACACTAAACCTAATATAAGAGAAGAATAATTTAATCAATAACGCAAACGACACAAACAATCACATAGTACACTGAGATTTTACCCTGGAAACCCTTAACCGGGAAAACCAACATTCCTTGAGCGTTCTGCTCTCTTGTTGTCTTATTCAATCTGAATAAAAGGTTACATGTTTAACCTTGGTCCACACCTAAGACACAATAAACATGATACCCTCTTTCATGTGCAAGAACAACCTTGTAGCCAATCTGACTTACATATGCATGACAAACAACCTACGATTTACACATGAATTAACATATTTTGCATTAGCCTTTATGACCTTACAACATGCCTCTTTATAGGATTTACAATAGGAAAACCCCTAAATATTGGTGCCCAAATTGTTTTACAGATCCATGCATATAATTGGTTACAAATATTGCAAATCCTGGGATTATGTTACAGTCGAATTACCAGTAGGCCTTCATTCGGTCTCTAATCGGTCGTCTCACACTCACACTTTGACCTCTTATTGGTTGAATTGATTAAGATATATTTGAATTCAACTTTACCCAGTTGACTACCTCGACCTTCGACTTGCTATTGATCCACATTGACCTTGAATTCTATCAATCCACCTTGACTTTTGACCACCAGTCGATCTACCCTGACTAGACTTTCACTGCAAATAATATAACAACCCAACATTCTCCCACTTGTTGTATTCTTTTCTGAAATAGGAGATTCCTAAAATTTCATTCACAGACCTAGAGAATCAATACCCATTTCCTCTCTGCACCAATAGAACTTCACAACGCTCACATACTGTTGGATACATTGACCACACTGAGAGGGGGGGTGAATCAGTGTAGGGCTCTTTTTACTCCTTTACGAAACACCTTAGTTAACAATGACCATTTACTCATCATCCATTACTTTCATTTATAACAAGTTGTATGTACTCATATCTCAGCAAAAAACATCATTAATAAACCATAATCATGAAGAATACAAGGAACACAAGATATATGTACAATTTTCTTTTATATTACGAACTACAATCCTTGGGGTTTTTTTCAACAACAAATGAATAAAGAAACAACTCCACAAGAGCACCAAATCTCAATGAAATACTTAGCCTGCAAATCTTAGTACTAAATGAGAAGAGGAATCCAACCCTCAAGTACAAGACCCAACTTGTAGACATAAAGCAAACTATCAAACTATAGCAACACAAGTGCATTACCTATGCACCACACAACCTGTCACATCAATCTCATTATCAAAATCATATCTACTTACCAATATCAATCACCAAGACAACTCTCAACAATATCACCAAGATAACCAACAAGATACCTCTAGAAATACACAATACTCTCCATAAACCAAATACCATAAGTTTCCGCGATTCTGTTGCTAGGGTTCAGCTGCCGTGATTATGCTACAATAGTTCTTCTATCGTGATTCTTCTGCCGCGCTTTTTTTGCCGCAATTTTTCTGTTGGTATTTTTCTGCCACACTTTTTCTGCTGCACTTTTTCGCCGTAGTTTTTCTGCCATGATTTTTCTGCCTCAATTTTTTTCAGAGATTTTTCTACTACACTTTTTCTGCCACACTTTTTCTACTGCAGTTTTTATTCTGCACTTTTTATTTTACGAATTTACTCTATCAATAATACCTGCCCAAATAATCTTTCACAATTGGATATTCAATATGCTCAAAGATCATACTCATAAAAGACACTTGCTCTCTTATTTATACTCTCCAAGTAGCTTCCTCTATAAGTATCCACTTAACCACTTTATCCACAAATAGTAAAATCTCCACTTCTAGTTGCAACTAATTTATTTTTAATTGTTTTCTTATTGAAACCACTTAACCCATGACTAACCACTTTGACTAGTGTTGGGAATCTTTTCTGTTACGAAATGTTTTTGGTAGTAGTGAGTTGGGACAGGTTGACATGCCTATCTTCACAGAAACCCTCGTGAAGCCTACCATATCTCCTCCTTCGTTCCTGCCTTGTGATCCTATTTCTAATTTGGAACCCTCGGCCTATCCTGATTCTACCCAACCTAACACTCTACCAGATTCATATCCTAAGGGTGGTGTTAATACTGTTAAAAAATCCACAAGGAAAAAGTGTAAAGGAAACATTGATATCAATTATAAGAGTAAAAGGGCCGCTCGTTGGGTTTCATGATGTGCTCGGAATAAACCCAAGCCCTGTGAAGACCAAAAAACAATTGTGGTAAGTGAGGACTCTAATTCGGAAATTGAAAGATTCCTGGCCGAAGAGTATCCATATTCATATGGACTTTGCTCTGATAAACCCTACGACTATGTTAAAAACCTTCCACCGTGTCTAAAGGACAATCCCGATTTCCCTGGAATCAAACTCAGTAATGAACCTGTAGGTCAAATGGAAAATTCCCCACCTATTAATACAATCAGTGCCAATACACAACCTATACATCCACACTGTAATGAATGTCGATCCTGGATCGATAGGTATTACAAAGATGTGCCTTTACTTCAGTCTTGGCTTAAATACTTGGAGGACCAAGTGACTTTGCTAATGAAGGAGAATAGAAGACTCCAATCCGTAGCTCAAACCAAATACAAACACCAAAGAACCACAGGGTCTGTTGTTTTTAAGAACGTGGAAGCAACGACTGCAATAGTAAATTCAAAGATAGCTTGATTAGTTCAAATCCCTTAATTTGAGGTATGATTTTTTTAAAAATAATTTTAGTATGATTCTGTCTTTTTCAAATTAGGATACATGATTTGTTTGCATAGATTACCTTTAGTTTGTTTTGATTGATTCAATAAAATATGAATCTAGTTATAATTATAACTAGCTACAGAATCGTGAGATTCTGTAGCTAGTTAGAAAAATTCGAATTACTTGTTTTGATAACTGAAAATACATCTGAAATCTTTTATTCTTATTTGTTTTCAAGAACCTATGATTTCTAAGGAGATTTGAAGCACTGTTGGCATCTCTTAGCATATTATCATTATGTTTTTAAGTAGAATAGGCTGTTAGTTTTTGGTATCAAGTAGAATCTGGGAGGTTGCATCCCCCACATTTTTTGGAACAAATTGGGTGTTATCAGCAGGAAACGTTTGTTGATTAAGGTTGGTTTTCATTGATGTCAACCCTTGAAGAAAGACCCATAGCACAAAGGTTTGGGTAATGGACCCAATAGTGTTTGATGTAAATATGACTCATTATTGTTT
>JZKD02S2287311.1:399255-417716 GCA_000966675.3 Picea glauca | reverse complement strand
ACTCTGCAGTTATTGGATAATAATGCTTCATTGATATAGCACTTGGATTATATGGTTAAAAGGGACTAAATTGCTCTATTACTGATTCACCCCCCCCTCTCAGTAATCCAACAACGTTCTGTTCCTATAACCTATATAAGTATTTTGTTTTGTAAACTTGAGACCATATCTGCCTCGGGGCAAAAAACTATGGATTTATGATTCAGACTTGAATAGAAGATGGTATTTGCACAGCTTTAGCTTCTATATATCGTGCTTTTATTCAAGTTATGATCATTTCGATTTGTAATTAGATTGTAACTACTTTAGATATCATGGTTTATTGCAAATTGGTATGATGAAATTTATATCATATCCATGTTTTATGTCCCATATATAACATACAATAATTATTCTGTTCAAATTTGAGATTAGAAGATTCATCTTCTTTATTTATTGAACATTTATACACAAATTTTCATAGCAGGATTTATCTCAATGTGGCCATTTGTGAAATTATAAAATTGCTATTACTACATCTCTTATATGTTTTGTAATTCAGATTCAATCAATTACTGCTTCGCGTTTACAAGAAGCATTTGTGAGATCTGTTGTGGGTTTGCCTCATTAAAACAACAAGATTGGATGCTATACACAGGACGAATAGGAGATGCGATTACATGTTAGTTTGTTATTTTTATTTCATTTAGTTAATAAATATAGGAATTCCCTGTAATCTAAACATATTCCACTATTTGTTATCTCTGTTTTTCAATTAGACAATTGGTTATTTCATTTCTTGCGTATAAACATTATAAAAAATAAATAAAGAAAAGATTGAATGATAGTTTTGTTGTCGTTAAATAAATCAATCCATATTCAATTTTCGTTGATTTAGATTAAAATTTGCATTCTGTAAATGTTATACACATATTAGAAATATAATCATTTGGATATATTGTACATATAATAAGTAGAGCTATTTTATAAATATTAGTTAGCAAACTGTAAGTATATATTAGATTTGTATATAGTTTCCAACGAGTGTTTTTCATTAAGTTATTTTATCTTCTTTAGTTTTGTTTTTCACTTTCTTAGGACTTAGATCGACCAACGGAGCCTCTAAATCCGTTGGAGTGGATTAATCCAAACAGCTTGGGTTAAGTAGACAACCCCGGACCAGATTCACTCCTCCAATTGACGAGCGGTCAATTTCGCCCGTCAACAAATGGCGCTAGAAGGAGGGTCTGAAAATTATTAATGGCATGAGGTGGTTGTAAGACTCCTCCACCACCTACCCGCTCATCTATAGTGACTAGAAGTCATTCCGACGACAACATTGTCCCTCAAACAATAACCACATCAAACGACGATCTACGGATCATAGTTGAACCAGTAACTCCAAATCCCATGGGTGGTGACATACAAGAGATTGTTCACCAATCTCTCATAAGAATGCATAGTGCCTTCGCCCGTTTAAGACAACCAAATCGAAATTTGGACCAACCATTAGACTTATCTGATATAAGAGAACAACTTGGAGGCACTAACCTTACTTTAAACCCTACAGAACCAATCCTCACCCCTGCATCAGGAGGATCTGGTATACCACCATCACAACCTCCTTCATCTCCTTCTTTTTCTGGAGAAGAATCCTATGACGAAGGAAGTTCCTCATCCCAGCCTTCGACACCATCCATACCTATGGCCAACCAGAACAATCCCGCCAGACCCTGGCTTGACCAAGATGCAGTGGCCATACCTGGGCCTCAGCATCCCTTACCCAAACACCCAGAGAAATGGCTCCCTAAATTCAACTCAGACTCCAAACAGATCGCTGAAGATCACAT
The DNA here is from genome assembly GCA_000966675.3 of Picea glauca. Lineage (NCBI taxonomy): Eukaryota > Viridiplantae > Streptophyta > Pinopsida > Pinales > Pinaceae > Picea > Picea glauca. Next base: position 415,887 of record JZKD02S2287311.1, on the reverse strand, counting down.
CAAAAAGTTTATGTTAGCCATTAGACTCCATAGCATCGATCACGAAGATGTAGTCTGTAGATTGTTTCCCTACACCTTTGAGGGCAATGCCTCTACCTGGTACTTTGCCCAACAGCCCCACACCATCGTGTCATGGGAGAAATTTGAATCCTGTTTTCTTGAGAAGTTCGGTGACGATAAGTCTCCTGAAGTTCTAGTCATGGAGCTTCCTAGTTTAAGAATGAATCCCAAAGAAAAGATCAAAGACTTTAATCAAAGGTTCTTGACACTAAAGAACCAAATCCCTACAGATTCAATGCCTGCTGAGAATCTTATTATAACATATTATATGAAAGCCTTACATCAAAGCATAGCCATTTGGGTAAAGAGATCCAAGAAATCCACGTTGTTAGAAGCCTTTGAAGAGGCCAGTAAGATCGAGAAAGATATCCTCAGCTTAAAAGACACTACTAGCAATGAAACATAGACTAGTTCATCTTCCAAAAAGAAAATCGAAATCCTCCCTAGACCTTCCCAAAACAAAGCCCAACCTGAAAGCTCAGATTTAGAAAACTTACAAAAAGTCATTCAAAAACTATCCAATCAAGTTATAGATTTGAAAAGGACTGCTGAAGAATCTTCTTCAAGCAAAGGACCTTACAAACCCCCTTTTAGGAAGCCTTTTCCCACCAACTGACCTAATTCAAATACCGAAGGCCTAAATCTAGAAAGCCTGCAATTCGCTATTCAAATGATTCTAGAAGCACAGGATAACTTGATGCCTCCTGAGATCCCTGAAGAAGTAGCTGAACAAGAGATAGTAGAAGAAGATGAGTCCTCTCCGAACATTTTTGGACATTTTTCAGATAGTATTTTTCAAGCTAATTTCGAAACAATGCATCCTTAAAATACTAGGAGTAAGACAACAAACAAGCCTTCTTCTAAAATCACTACGAATTTGCCTCCAAAACAATCTAAATCAACTGAGACTAAATAGAATTTAGTAAACCCAAGCTTAGATTATGATTTGGTTGAAGATCTAAAAAAGATTAAGGCTAATATTTATGTTTATGAATTATTAAAATTCCCTTTTCTTCTGCAAAAAATGCTACAAAATATTGCAGAGAACAACAAAAATGGCAATCCAAGTAGTAACAAAGGTGTTCAGAACAACCCCATAGTTCCTCAGAAGGCCCCCACCAAAACTACTTCTGATCCTCATGAAAAAAGATACCTTCTTGGAAATAATGTAACAAATGTAGATAAATTAGTTTTAGAGGCCGCGAGTAAAAAGCAACAAGCTTCCACTATTAGTACTCGCAGAAATGTCCCTCCATTTTTGTTAACTTTTGAAATCTTCAATAGGAATGTGCACAACTGTATGGTAGATTTAGGAGCGTCATCTAATGTAATGCCTTGGTCTGTTTGTCAAAATATTAATGCCAAAGTTCAACCATCCACCTTGAAGATCATTCAGCTTGATCGAACTAGTGTTAAAGTTATAGGCGAATTGAGAAATGTGCTTATAAGATTTTCGTCTAACCCTAAAGTTCATCAAGTGATTGATATTATTGTTGTAGATATCCTAGAAGTTTATGGTTTGTTTTTAAGCAGAGACTGGTCATAACAGCTACAAAACTATTTTGTGACGGATTGGTCTCACTTGTGGCTACCCGAGAATGGAAAGCCCAACAGAATCAAGGTAAATTGTGAATGTTATCTAAAGTTCACGGTGACTGATTTAAATGATCCCAATGAACCATTCACTCCTTCTGCCGATTCGCCCGAAATACAGGGGATGGATACCTTTTTCAGTAATTTTATGGCCTAAAATTCCACGATTACTAACCCAGAACAACAGTATGAAATTTTAACATATACGCAACCAACAACTTCTTCCCAGTGGTCACATGCAACTGACAACAATCAAATATGGTCTCTTTACTTTGATGGGTCAAAATCCAAGGAAGGAGCTTGTGCAGACTGCGTGATCATCAATCCAGAGGGTAGCAAGACCCTAATTGTGTGCAGGTTAGAATTTGAATGTACAAACAACACAACATAATATGAGGCACTATTGCAAGGCCTCAAAAAAGCATTAGATATGAACGTTCAAAATTTGACTATCTTTGGTGATTCAGAAATCGTGGTTAGACAGGTAAAAAATTCTATCCACTGTTTATCTCTGCACCTTAAAATATACCAATCTGAGGTATGAAATTTGATGAATAAGTTTGCTACATTTAACATAAATTCTATTCCTAGATTGAATAATTCGGAAGCTGATTTGTTAGCTAACGTAGCTTCGAAACTTTTCCCTACAGAAGGCTTATCTCCGAATGCATTCTCCATCGAACTGTTGTTCAGACCGTCCATCCTAGACAACATCACGAATTGGAGAGTCTTCGATGATGATCAACAGATTATAAGTTTCCTGCATATGGAAGAAACTTTCTAGGACGTGGTGATCGACGAAGGTACTCAAGACGAAAATCTTCGTGACTTTACGGTAATACCAGATCCAAGATCTCTAGAATCTTCATCAGACATGGTAAATTCTATTCCAAAATCTGTAGTTAGATTAGAAATTCTTTATGATCTTCACGACAAGTTTAAAAAATTAGTGAACTGTAAAACGAATAGTCCCTCTTTGACACATGAAAAAGTAAACTTGGGAACTAAAGACAACCCACAGTGCATTAATTTAGGGGTGGGGTGTTCTGAAAAAGAAAAAGCAGTGTTTATTAAATTGTTTAAGGAATTCAAAGATGTTTTTGCTTGGATGTACGATGACCTTAAAACCTTTGATCCTAACATCATACAACACATTATTTCTATGAAACCCCAAACCCACCCTTTTCAACAAAAGTTAAGGAAAATGCACCCAAAAATCAAACCAACTGTCAAGAAGGAATTAAACAAACTCCTGAATGCTAAGATAATCTTCCCAGTTAGGCACACACAATGGGTCTCTAATCTTGTCCCTGTCCGGAAGAAGAATGGTGAAATCTGACTATGTGTCGATTTCTGAAATCTTAATCGAGCATCTGATAAAGACAACTACCCTGTCCCTCCCATGGAACATATCCTTCAACAGATATCTGGTTCTGAAAGATTATCCTTATTGGATGGTTTTTCAGGGTATAACCAAGTCCTGATGTCCCCTCCAGACCAACTCAAAACCACCTTCCGCACTCCATGGGGCACCTACGCTTACAGGAAGATGCCCTTTGGGCTCATAAATGCTGGTGCCACTTTCTAGAGAGCGATGGACATCGCTTTCCAAGGCTTAATCAATCAATCCGTCATAGTTTAACTAGATGACATTAATGTCTTCTCGAAAAACAAAGAAGATCATCTAGCTCATTTAAGATCCGTTCTACAACGATGTCGTAAGTACGACATTTCTTTAAATCCTAAAAAATCTATCTTCACAGTAGAAAAAGGTAAACTCTTAGGATTTATTGTATCGAGTGAAAGGATGATTATCGACCCTGAAAGAATTCAAGTCATTTCCAAACTCCCTCCTCCCTCGTCAAGAAATTCTATGCAATCTTTCTTAGGTCAGATAAACTTTGTTAGGATATTCGTCCCCAGCTTTTCAAAAATGGCGAGACCATTACAAAACCTAATAAAAAAGGATGTACAATACCATTGGGGACCTTTAGAAAACCAAGCTTTTAATTCAATGAAAAAGGCCATAATAGACGCTCCTTCTCTAATGAGCCCCGACTTTTCGCAAGATTTCACCCTCTACACGTTCGCTTCTGACCGTTCATACGCCGTCGTCCTAACTCAAAAGAACGCTGAAAACAATGAAGTCCCAATTGCCTTTATGAGCTCAGCCTTCAAAGGGGTAGAACTTAATTACCCAACAGTAGATCAGCAAGCCTATGCTGTTTTCAAAGCAGTAAAACACTTCCAATCTTATCTTTTGAAATCTAGGACGAAAATCATTGTCCCTTACCCGACCGTCAGAAATCTGTTAGTACAGAAAAAACTAGGCAAAAAAAGGGCAAACTGGGTCACATCCTTGCAAGAGTATGACATAGAAATCACCCCAACACAAATAGTAAGAGGTCACGGGTTATGCAAGCTAGTCGTTGATTCAGCTACAAGAAAGAAAGAGGAAAATGATATGTTGAACCCATGACAACTCTATCAAAATCAAATCTTCTGTGCACAAAACCCTATTAGTCCCTAGTATGATGATATAAAATTTTGTCTTGAACATGGATCAACTCCCCGTCACCTGGATCCCACAAAAATAAGAGCACTAAGATTAAAATCTACTTCTTTTCATCTGATTAATGGTATTTTGTTTCATCAAAATTTTGACGGAGTACTAATGCGCTGTCTTGAGAAAGATGAAGCAGAAAAGGTCTTATTGGAATTGCACGCAGGAGAAGCTGGTGGGCATTTTGGTGGAGATACCACTGCCCATAAAGTATTAAGAGAAGGTTACTACTGGACTACACTTTTTAAAGATGCTCAATCTTTGTGTCACAAGTGTGTAATTTGCCAAAAAACATCTGGATGGATACAAAAACCAGCCTTCCCTCTGCAACCAGTTTCAGTAGACTCCCCTTTTTAGCAGTGGGGTCTAGATATTATAGGCCCAATCAATCCGCCATCCTCACAACAACATAAGTATATCATAAAAACTATAGATTACTTCACCAGGTGGTCTGAGGCTGCCCCATTAAAAGCTGTAAATACCAGCCAGGTAATATCCTTTTTGAATTCGAATATTATTACTCGTTTCGGTATCCCTGATTGCCTGGTATTTGACAATGCTTCTTATTTTTTGTCTCTTGAGATGAGTGATTTCGCTCTAGAAAAGGGAATTAAATTAAAGTATTCTGCCAGCTATTACCCCCAAGGAAATGGTTTGGCAGAATCACCTAATAAAAATTAGATCAAAATTATCAAGAGAACGGTCTCTGAAAACCATAAAAATTGGCATAACGCACTGTTAAACGCAATCTGGGCTGATAGAGTAACTCCTAAAACTGTTGTGGGTAACTCACCTTTCTTTCTTGTTTATGGAAGAGAGGTGATTCTACCACCACATGTCTTCCTTCCCTCTCTGCAGCTATCACAGAAAATACAAGAAGAGGATTGTCCCCCTTTGGAGAATCGAATTAACGCTTTGTTAAAATTAGAAGAAGTGAGGGCTCAAGCAAAGTGGAAATTGGATCAACATCAACTCATTGTTAAAAACTGGTTTGATTCTAATTATTCCTCTGACAGAAATTTTGAGGTAGGTGACCTTGTCCTAAAATGGGACAGACCGCATGAGGGAAAATGAGAGCATACAAAGTTTTAGAACTTTTAGCTAGGATCATTCTTAATTGCTGAGAAATTGGGTCCTAGTTCCTTCCGATTACAGAATTTAGAGGGACAGCCAGACACCTATCCGGTGAATGGCCAAGCTCTAAAAAGGTACTTCGCCTGATGACACTCCCATGTACACTGTGTAAATATTTTTGTTTTGCTTGCTTTTTGTTCTTCTTTGCTGGTTTGTTTTGATTTTTCCCTTATGATTACCAGTTTTTCTTTTTGAGACGCACATGCCTGCATCATGAACTAGTTCAGACAAAGAGAACAAACAAATTTCTCCTCTAAAAATGACTACTGAAGGTTGTTTAAGCATCAATTATGATATTTTTCTGAAGTTTGCAAACATGTTAAAGAAAACTTGTTGTTTGAAAAGTGTTTCTTGATTTCAATCTGTAACTAAATCTATTCACGATCATCCATAAAAAATTCTTCTTCCGCTGTCCTTGTTCCTTAAGAGAAAAACTCAGATATGTCTCCATACCCTCGAAAGTTGGTTTTATTAACAAACTATCCCTAGATCTTAATAAAGGACAACTAAAAAAGTTTCTTCAAGGTCTGCAATTTACTAAGATATGTCCAAAAAGCAGGATTTTCAGTGTCACCCCGCTCTATTGAATATCTTTAAAACTAAATAAACCTTCAGAGAGCTGTGGGAAGTGCTTGTAAACCCACCGGGATACTGAACAGGTCTGCTGGTAGTGGGTAAATGCATGCATGAAGCCAAGATAACTTTGCCGGGGTACTGAACAGGCCCGCTGGTAGTGAAGCAATGTTAGGTATATGAAAATTCTCAGATATGGAATCTTTTGACCTTAAGTGTCCTTCGTTTTGATCTGGAACTTCTTGGCAGGATACATATATCAGAGTGGGTTAAATGGAATCCTTGTCGAGGCTATGGACGCCTACTGGCAACAACGGCCCTGTCAACAGTATTGAAGATTTTAACTTTAATATCGTGACTCTCTTTTGTCAAGATTGTCATCAGTTTTCATCTTTTAAAATAATAGTAATCTGAATCTGGAATGTTTTATAATTGATAATGATGTTCAAACAGCTTCTTAGTTGTTTTCGATTTGAATTTTTTTTTGACTATCCCAATCTGGACTCATTCGTTTGGCAGAGATAACTACTTCTACCAGTGTGTCGCCATTGTTGGCAGCGATAATATAATCTCTATTTTTTACAAGCTGCCTACACAGGGCCTTTAAATTCTTGTTACTCATCACAACCCTTCTCATTAAACGACACTTGTCACTTGTCGCTTTCTACATATCTACTTTTCAATTTTTGTTTTCATGACTGTAAGCATGAAAACTCACAGCTACAATTCATACTTGATTTCATTTTTTGATTAAAGGGTTAATGTTCATATGGTCTATTGTCGAATTGTCATATTTCTCTATGAACATGGTTGTTGTCCTTGTTATAACCCCTTGGTATTAAACATGCCCTGGTTACATGAGTATAAAACCTCCACTCGTTTAGCATTCCACTAATGTCAATGGGGTTTTGATTTATGAAAATTTTAATGGTTCAATGTTTATTTGATACATTAATCTTTGTGATCAAGTCGTGGATATGCATACTATTGTTTTCAACTGTTCTGATCCTTATTGCGAACCATTATGCCAAGGTTTCATTTCAAGTACAATGTGGTATTATAGCTTTGCATGGTCTCGATCTACATGACCTCTCTCACACGCATGGTAATTAACGCTCCTGCCTACCATTTCGAGCTGTCTTTGCATTGCATTGAGGAAACTCGGGGCTATGGCTCTGTGTTTTTTCTATCAAACCCTACCTCCGAATCCCGTGTCGATTCCCTGCTGTTAGCCATGGCTCCTGTGGTGAGGATTGAGCCAAACGACATCCTGACCTTTTTATCATTTGACAATTCCAGAGATGACTTAGAAAGGAACGATTGGCGTGTGTTTATTGAAAAGTTTGAGGGTTTTAATCTAAGAGTTGCTCAAGAATTCGCGTTGACATTCGACAGTTGCAGAGAAAAAATAGGAGACGTCCAACTTGAGTTAAATGAAGATTTTATAAGCCAAGCTACCAGTATACCAGCTGTGGGACAAAAATGGTTCAAAAACTCAAAGGTTGAAGAGGTTCCCTGGTCATTGTTGTTCACCTCAAGGAGAATTACCAGCTGCGACCGAGGTATGCCTCTCTCAGCTTTAAAACCTAGATGGCATGATCTGTTAGCTATTGTGAAACAGTTCGTTACCTGTGAGGGGAGATATGGGTTGGTTTTCTTGCATCACATGCGATTGCTTATGAGTTTTATCGATTTCCCCCTGAACATGCCCTATTTCCTCCTTCGAAGTCTATACAAGATGGCAAAGTGGTTTAAAAGGAAGAAGTCTGATTCTAGTTTGTTCCACCATTGTTTAATCAAGATTATTATTATACATCAGTTGAAATTAAACAATGATTGTTGGGAAGCTTTTTTGTTACAAAATGGTTTTGGTAGTAGTGAGTTGGGACAGGTTGACAAGCCTGTCGTCACATAAACCCTCATGAAGCGTACCATATCTCCTCCTTCGCTCCTGCCCTGTGATCCTATTTCTAATTTGGAACCCTTGACCTATCCTGATTCTACCCAACCCGACACTCTACCAGATTTGTATCCTAAGGGTGGTGTTAAGACCGTTAAAAAATACACAAGGAAAAAGTGTAAAGGCAACGTCGATATCAATTATAAGAGTAAAAGGGCCACTCGTTGGGTTTCATGATGTGCTCAAAATAAACCCAAGCCCTGTGCAGACCAAAATGCAATTGTGGTAAGTGAGGACTCCGATTCGGAAATTGAAAGATTCCTGGCCGTAGAGTATCCATATTCATATGGAATTTGCTCTGATAAACCCTAAGACTATGTTACAAACCTTCCACCGTGTCTAAAGGACAATCCTGATTTCCATGGAATCAAACTCAGTAATGAACCTGTAGGTCAAATGGAAAATTCCCCACCTATTAATACTATCAGTGCCAATACACAACCTATACAACCGCACTATAATGAATGTCAATCCTGGATCGATAGGTATTACAAAGATGTGTCTTTACTTCAGTCTTGGCTTAAATCCTTGGAGGACCACGTGAATTTGCTAATGAAAGAGAATAGAAGACTCCAATCCGTAGGTCAAACCAAATACAAATGCCAAAAAACCACAGGGTCTGTTGTTTTTAAGAACGTGGAAGCATCGACTGCGATAGTAAATTCAAAGATTGCTTGATTAGTTCAAATCCCTTAATTTGAGGTATGATTTTAAAAAAAATAAGTTTAGTATGATTCTGTCTTTTTCAAATTAAGATACACGATTTGTTTGCATAGATTACCTTTAGTTTGTTTTGATTGATTCAATAAAATATGATTCTAGTTATAATTATAACTAGCTACAGAATCGTGAGATTCTGTAGCTAGTTAGAAAAATTCAAATTACTTGTTTTGATAACTGAAAATACATCTGAAATATTTTATTCTTATTTGTTTTCAGGAACCTATGATTTCTAAGGATATTTGAAGCACTGTTGGCATCTCTCAGCATATTATCTTTATGTTTTTAAATAGAATAGGCTGTTAGTTTTTGGTATCAAGTAGAATCTGGGAGGTTGCATCCCCCACATTTTTTGAAACAAATTGGATGTTATCAGCAGGAAACGTTCTGTTCCTGTAACCTATATAAGTATGTTGTTTTGTAAAATTGAGACCATCTCTGCCTGGGGAAAAAAACTATGGATTTATGATTGACAGACTTGAATAGAAGATGATATTTGCACAGCTTTAGCTTCTATATATCGTGCTTTTGTTCAAGTTATGATCATTTCGATTTGTAATTAGATTGTGACTATTTTAGATATCATGGTTTATTGCAGATTGGTATGATGAAATTTATATGATATCCATGTTTTATGTCCCATATATAACATACAGTAATTATTCTGTTCAAATTTGAGATTAGAAGATTCATCTTCTTTATTTATTGAACATTTATACACAAATTTTCACAGCAGGATTTATCTCAATGTGGCCATTTGTGAAATTATAAAATTGCTGTTACTACATCTCTTATATGTTTTGTAATTCAGATTCAATCAGAAGCATTTGTGAGATATGTTGCGGGGTTGCCTCATCAAAACAACAAGATTGGATGCTATACACAGGACGAATAGGAGATGCGATTACATGTTAGTTTGTTAGTTTTATTTCATTAGTTTAATAAATATAGGAATTCCCTGTAATCTAAACATATTCCACTGTTTGTTATCTCTGTTTTTCAATTAGATAGTTGGTTATTTCATTTCTTGTGTATAAACATTATAAAAAATAAATAAAAAAAAGATTGAATGATAGTTTTGCTGTCGTTAAATAAATCAATCCATATTCAATTTTCGTAGATTTAGATTAAAATTTGCATTCTGTAAATGTTATACACATATTAGAAATATAATCATTTGGATATATTGTACATATAATAAGTAGAGCTATTTTATAAATATTAGTTAGCAAACTGTAAGTATATATTAGATTTGTATATAGTTCCCAACGAGTGTTTTTCATTAAGTTATTTTATCTTCTTTAGTTTTGTTTTTCACTTTCTTAGGACTTAGATCGGCCAACGGAGCCGCTAAACCAGTCGGAGTGGATTAATCCAAATGGCTTGGGTTAAGTAGACAACCCCAGACCAGATTTACTCCTCCAGTTGACGAGCGGTCAATTTTGCCCGTCAACAACTGGTCAACTTCTTCTAGGATCTTCTGGAATAATTTGACTTCTTTTACCTTCTAGATAACTCATGAGGGTTCTCCAACTTCACTAGGCCATAATTATCTACTCGTGAGGAGTTATGTGACATTCCGCATATCACCAAAAATTGTATCACATGCACTATCCATCTAGAATAGTCTTACCTGCAAATATATTAAACTTCATACCATTATACATCAATAAAACTAAAGTCCTTTAATCATACTGTTGGGGATACTGAAATTTTCTACCAAACTTGCTTCAATGGTTGACATCAATGAAAACCAACTCAATTAATCAACACAGACTTGGTCAATGACTCTGCTATGTTTTCCAGTTTGTCTAATTTCTCCAACAACACCTTGTTACTCTCCACCATGTCTCTTACGAAATGGTATTGTACATCAATGTGTTTAGTATTCGAATGATAAGCAAGGTTCTTTGCCAGAAATATTGCACTTTAACTATCACAAATTACCTTCATAGCTCTCTTCTAAAACCTCATTCCTAAACACAACCTTTTCATCCATACCGCTTCTTTGCTTCCCTGAGTGGCCACCATGTATTCAACTTCTCATGTTGACAAGTCTATGACCGTCTATCACTTACTCATCTAGCTTATTGCTACACCGAACATCTTGAAGACATATTTGCTGGTTGACCTCCATCGATCCAGATCTCCAGCCCAGTCGGCATCGACAAATCCATGTACATTTACTTTACCACTTTCACCTTGAGGTCTTCCTTGGTAGCATATAACATAGTTCTTCGTGCAACAAAAATACCTTAATACTCTCTTGACAATTTTCCAATGCTCCTTTCTAGGTGTCCACATGTACCTTCTCAACACTCCCACTGCATGGAAAATGTCTGGTCGAGTGCATACCACTACATACATTAGAATACCAACAACACTTTCATAGGGAAAAAAATCCATGTCCTCTATTTCTTCTTGTGTCTTTGGAAACTGTTCAATAGTAAGCCTTGCTCCCACATGAATTGACACCTTTACCGGTTTGCAATCCTGCATGTTGAACCATTTCAGAACTTTTTCAATATACTTCATTTGATTCAACTAGAGATTTCTAGCGGCTCGATCTCTCTTAATTTCCATTCCCAGAATGACTTTAGCTACAATGAGATCCTTCATTTCAAACTTGGAGGATAACTTCTTCTTCACCTCCTTTATTGCATCCATATTGTTTCCAATCAGTATCATGTCATTGACATACAAAGCTACATATATGAAACACCCACCTTCTTCCTTGGAATATATGCAATGATCAACTTTGCTTCTCACAAATCCCAAACTAAGGATGTATGTGTCAAAGTTCTAGTACCACATCCTTGGCGATTGATTTAGACCATAAAGGGATATTTTCAGTTTGCACATTGTTGATGCCCAAAATCACAACTTCAAACCCCTGCATGCAAATGAGTTAATAACTAAATAGGTGGGATCTTGTCATGTGAATTATGATGAAGAATGACTCTTTTTTATCTCAACACTCAGGATTACCTTCCAGAATATCTACGCGTTTCTAAATGTTCTCCAAGGAAAATTTGTAATTGTTGGACACATCGACTACACTAAGAGGAGGGGGGGTGAACAATGTAGGAATCTTTTTCCAAAACTTCCCTCTTACACAAAACTCATTAATAAGCAATCACCATTAATTCATTACTTATTGCTGTCATTTATAACCAGTTAGATGTGAACACATATCAACAACATATATCAACAATATATCATCAACAAATAATCACCACAAGGAACACAAAGAACACAATATGTATGTACACTTTTCTTTTTATTATAGACTACAATCCTTGGGTTTTTTCATCAACAATTGAATAGAGTACAACTCTACAAGAGCACCAACTCTATAATGCAAGACTCATCTTACACCCTCAACACCAACTGAGATGAGGCAACAATCCTCAATAGATATCAATTTGCAACAGGTACATTACCTGTCGGTAGTGCAACATGTGTATGTATGCACCCTACCAGTAGTACATTCCACGTATGTACACAACCAGTCTATACTACAACCTGCGTATACTTCTGAGCAACTAGGGTTTTACTTTACTCCACATACTCATATCCTTTGCATCCGGAGTTTATATGGCATATATGAGCCCATAGAATGCAGATATGGAACCCGCCTCAGTCTTCAGGAGCCTGTGACATCCCCAAAAATAAAGTATTTTTGAAATTTAAAATTCGTTGGAAACTATTCCGTTTTTAGTAAATTCGAATTTGGAAAATTTTTGCCATTTATGGCAATTCCAAATTTCGAATTTGATAATTGTAATTAAATTATTATGACTGTTGGGCAGAGACCTGATTTGACCCAACTAACTATTTGACTTTACACTTGTATGAAAACAAAATATTTTATATTGATTGCAGGAGGACAAATGGAACAACCATGTTAAAATCAGTTGACCATGACTCCATGAGTGGGGAACATGTTGGAACTACCTCTGGGCTGATTATTACAAGTGGAAAATCAGATATTTGGCCATTGGTAGCCCATGGAAATCAGGTATTTATAAAGCTGTGAAAATTCCCAAGGGGAAAAGAAAGACCTAGGAAAAATTATCATTGTGTTAAATAACATATGTGAGGAGGCATGACACTATCGAGTATGTGGGAAAGAGACTACTGTTAGTTTTTGTTCTTGTTGTTATGAACACTACTGATTGAGTGTGAGGCAAGAGGAGTCTGCAAAAACTGAAAGACATTGCTGAGGAGGAGTTTTTCGAGTTATCCCTCATGGATTCATGGTTAGGCTAGGGGGTGGATTGGGCAAGTGAATTTGACTGCCCTGTCCTATGGTTGGGTGGAATGTGGTTGTTCTCTTTGTCTCCCCGTGAAGCGATCCAGATATGCATTCTATCTCCTTCTTTGTTTAGAATGACTAAATTGGTTTATTGGAATGTATCTGTCATTTAGGTTGGAATAATATTATGGATGAATTCTGTTCTCTCTTGTGAAGCATAAAAGTTACAGAATGTCATCAGACTTAGTACTGAATAATTTTTTCGACTGAAAGCACAGAATGAATAATGAAGTTCCTTTTCCTTACTTGTGATACATGAAGAATGCATGTGGCCAATTCTATTATGGAGTACTAACCTTCTATATATATATATATATATATATATACCTGGATGTATTTCTTATAGATATATATGTATATAAGTATGTATATTTTCTTGGTTGGCACTCAACATGAACACGATAGAAGAAGAATTCAGACTCAATGTCGATAGCAGAAATTACAAGTTTATACTTACACATGTACAGACCTGTCCTACATTCTGTAAATAATCATTTCCAACAAACATGCAATTACGATAATAGGAACATTTACAAAATGGTAGGAACTATAGGGAACATTTTTGATATACATATTCCTTTTCCTTATTATCAAGCGTTATCGCAGGTTGTTAAGAAGGACTTTGTAACATTATAAAGAGTTGTACATATTTAAAGAATTTTAGATGAAAAACCTAACGAATATACCATACCACACCGAACAACCGAAGCAAGGCCAACAAATTTATATACGATGACAATTTGTATAAAGAAATAATCCAGATGTAGTGTACAAAGTTGGGAATTCTCAATCCCTTTTGTTATATATAAGCAGATTCAAGCCTGTATAATTACTTAATGTATAGATCCAATCAAACACTCTGTGAATAGAAGTAATATGAATTCAGACAATTCGTATATACAAAAGTAAGGAAATTTAGGAACAGATTGAATACATCTCGAAATATATCAAGTAGCCTGCCAAACTAATTGCAAACTCAGATTGAATATTACCTCGGTAAATGTGAAAAGATTTCACACCCAGTACTCTTAGTTTGCCAAAGGCATACGTTGTTAAATTTAAAGATAAAGTTACAGGAATAAAAGAATATAAACTATTAGGAATTCCAATATAACAAGAAAATTTAGATCGTATATTTTTTCCTTTCCAAAAGTCGAGACATGGGTTGGTAAGACAAAACCCGACTAATCCATTCTGTCAGACCCTTTAGTTTTACGGTCAACTCTCGTATTGGAACTTGGAAACATTTTTGACAGAGTTATAAAAACGAAAAATCTCTACCACAGTCTACCCTGAACGCCTAAGCTTCTTGGAAGGGTAGAACGAAACCCGAATACCTTTGGCGCGGGTGATCGAAATTGCACTTCATATCTTCGCGCGACCGAAACCCTGTACATTGAAAAATACATATTTTTAGTCTTGATCAACAGAGATGGAAGATTTAAGTTAATATTAAGAAAAAAATAACTGAATTAATACTCATCTGTAGTTGGAGGGGTTCGATATCCTTCACCACTGCAATGAACCGCATGCCTCCCAGGCCGAGAAGGGAGGAGGGGCCCAGAATCTCCCTGGTGGGTACCCTCACAAAGAAAATTAGAGAGGCCACCATTAGGTTTACAGACCAATAAATAAGTAGAAGAAAATTTTAAAGGCTGTTTTATTCAAATGCTGAACATATATCTATAGGTCATACGACCGGTATAAACCAACATTTAACTCAAAGTAAAATGTAAATATGAGATGTTGCGGGCCAATAACCATTATCACTAAAATCTGTTTTGACTCTGTAATTTAGCTTAGATACAGACACCATACAGTGCCGAAAATCCCAGTCACGCTTACCCCTTTGAAATGTATTCAGATTTGTAAGAGGAGGAGCAAGAACAGCATAAACCCCAATCTCCCTTAGTATGTTTCACAGAGTACAATCTCTGTCTTAAGATTTAGACCGACTACCAACCCTTTTTATGAAAGGTCCCCAAACAATAAGTGTACAATCAAACATTTTCGTCAAATAGTCGGACAAGCGAGAACCTAAGAATAACCTTCTTACTAGACACCCAACCAGGTTAGTGACGACATTCAAAGCATGCCCTAGTGACTCACATATTGGGGATTAAGAATAGAAATGGGCACATACGAAACCCTAACCTAATAAACTCCAGAGCCATAGTTATAGCGAAGCACTATGTATGCTAGGGAGAAATCCAGTACTTAAACCAGTGATTACAAAACTAAAATGAAAAACGCTACCTACGTGAATTCATGAACAGGAGTTATAAATAACAATAAGATGAAGTGACCTTGCAGATCATTTGATTAAGGATTTTCAGTTTTATAATTAGATGCTTACCGATAGGATGAGTAATCCTGAGAGGCGCTCCTTGCCACCATTCTCCTCACGCCGAAAGCGGTCCAGAAGCACCAGGAAAGTGTAAGGTGTTTTTCTTTCAGAGCAAGTTTGTTCAAAATGACTTCATAAAACTACGGTTACCCTAAAACCCTGAACCCCGCGCTTATTGAATGTGAAGGGTACAACCGAGAACGCGCCATGTGATATGAGAAACTTGGTGTGTTTGGATTGGATGAGGGTACAAGGTTGGATCTCATCCTTCATCCACCTCCATTAATGGCGAGTTAGATATTAACTCCCGACTGTTAACCTCCTTCCATTTAATTTATTTCACGAAGACAAGGGTGAGCCTCCTCGAAACACTACATTCGAAAATATCAATCCTTTGATTACTTCTAGTCAGGTTAGTATCAGTAGTTACACTGTGTCTACATTTGGAAATATTAATCAACTGTCTGCTTAGAGTGACGAAACATTTAGAATCCGATGCCCTTACTATCTGTATAAAGTATTGTTTGTGGGTTTTGGAGTCTAAAGTTACACGTCCATGTTTTACAAAGAATCTAGGGCCCTAAGTCCTAGGGTCATGTAGTTCTTTTCTTCTAAAGGATAACCTTTTAATCCCCTTGTAAAAGCTAGTAGGACTTAAACAAAAGTTGAAAGGAAAACTCTGGATGTTGAGTCTGTTATATGTGGAATGGGAGGGTGAATACTTTAGGTATCAAAGTTTCACAATGAAAATTAAATGGATATTTCCCTAATTATGAATATGTGTTACATTTTTAGATTTTTAATGTACCTTAGAATAATTTTTTTTTATGATGAAATTGAGGTATATTACAGAGCCTATCATCATCTCAACCACCAATCTCCATGACTTCATCTACTGTATGCACCCTGTCTTCATACAACCCATGTATGTACGCATCCTATCCCAATACAACCTATGTATACCTCAGAAACTAGGGTTTTTGAACCTCCAAGACTTTTTCCATCATGATCTCAGACATGCCGAAACTTTGATGCGTTAATGAGATCCTCCATACTCTCTCTCTCTCTCTATGAATAGATCTTCAATCATGCACAAGAGATACACACACAAGATTCATTTCACAAGATATGAATGCTACTTATTTATACTCCTGATCTTCTAGGTCACTTAACCCATTTCTAAGTCACTTAACCTATTTTCCTCATTTTAGGGTCAACCACTTTCCATAATTAGAAAGTTCTCCATTACTTTATCATTTAAATATTCCTCCTCAATTTTGTCACCTTACTTTACCATTTAAATAATCTTCTTTGATTTTGTCACTTCTCTTTATTATTTAAATAATAAAGAGAAGTGACAAAAT
>JZKD02S2287311.1:386113-399205 GCA_000966675.3 Picea glauca | reverse complement strand
TCTTCTTTGATTTTGTCACTTCTCTTTATTATTTAAATAATCCTCCTTGACTTTGTCACTTCACTTTATCATTTAAATAATAATTTCTTCTTTTCAAGAACTTTGACTTCTTTGATCTTTTCGGGCTTCAAGCCTACATATGAGGGTCCTTCATCTTCGTAGGGCCATAACTCTCAAACTATGAGGAGTTATGTGACATTCCACATACCACTGAAAATGACATGACAAGAACTATCCATCTAGGATAGTTTCACTAAAAAATTCACTGATCTTCAACTCATTATTCCAAATAGAAGCATAACCATACTTCAAGGATAACTCAATCGCAAAGTGTCTTCCCGTGAGGGATTTCACCATAAGGGGACCACTTTGGAGTTAATCCATTTGTACACCTTATCAACCATGATAAGAAAATAATGGTTCATCTTTACATCTATCCAACAATGCATTATATACCAATGAAACCACATCGATCCATATTCATCTATCATCATGTATCAATGACAACTCATTGATCCATCTTCATTAATATACTATGATAATACATCAAACCTTTTGACATCATTCAATCAACCTTTGGCATGAATCAAACATCCTTTGGCATCAATCAATCACTTGAAAACAATTAATTAAACCATTGGCATCAATGACAACATGATCCAACAATCTCCCCCTTTGGCATTGATGGCAATACCAACATTGATGTCAACATGTAGATAAGACATGCTATACATCAATAGTCAGATATCAATGTGAATTTCTCTACATATCAATAATCATCAATCACATCAATGTGACTATCTCCCCCCCTTTGAAACCAATGGAAAAGGGTCATTCTCCCCTTGGGACTGCTCCCCCTTTGACTATCTCTCTCTTTTTCTAAATGCCTTTGATCTTCCTCTAAATAATCTCTCACTTTTTGAACAAGGGATATCACTCTGATGTAATGCTAAATATGCATCATTCATACTCCCCCTGTGACCATCGATCCCTCTGGAATTATGACTATGTTCTTTTTCTTCAAATATAGGGCTCTTTCCTCCTAGAATCATGGAAAGAAGAATGACTCCCCCTATGGGTATGTCTCCCCCTATCTTCTATGAAATTTGAACAATATGCTACCACTGCAATATGATACTTCTACAAATGCTACTACTCAACTAGATCATAGAACAACCACACTTTCTATGACGATCCTTAGACCTGTCCAAGCATCAAAACTCATGCCATACCATGAAACAAAAGACATGTCAGCAATGAAATAGATAATCATGAATAAAACATCAACCAAGTACATCATGTACCAAATTGTGTGCCCAACATGCACAACACCCATGTACATCAACCATGTACATCAACACCATACAATGTGCCATAAGATATCATCAATGGAGTGTATCAACCATATGCCTCTACCAACATGTCAACCATGTGCATCTACCAATATTCCAACCATATGCATCTACCAATATTCCAAACAAGTGTCATATCACTCATGATATGTCTCCACCATGAACCAAGTGACATAATCATGTATCTCAATCAATCAAGTGTCTCAACTATATCATCCAAACATATACCATCTATGAGTGTACCAAACATGTACATCAACATGTATCACCACTTGTACCAAGCAAGTACATCAACCATGCACCAATACCACAAGATGATGAATCCTCATACATGTATGCCAAATCCTCATACATGTATGCCAAATCCTCCATAAAACATGTGTCAATCATGCATAAACTATAGATCAAGCTATGACTCATCAATGATGTACAATATGATCAACTCATCAACTCACCAACTACATGTCCTAGTATGTATCCCATCCATATGCCAAATGCATGCACCAAGATATCCAAAAAATATGCTTATGATAATACATCATAAGGTATATCAATGAAACTCAACATCAATCCTCCATTCACTACAACAAATACTAAGCATCCAACAACACATGTACTAGTAGTATGCTTCAAATAGATCAATGACATATCTATCTAACATCATCATGATATATCACATAACCAAGGTTCCATAACTTCAATGTCATAACCAACATTGTTCTTCAATAGAAAATGCCTCAATCCATACTCATGGGTTAGTGCCATGCATCCAAGATAGCCTTTCATTATTTTTTATCATCACATTACATAATCAAATATGGAATCATGAAAACCTGTAGTAAATAGTGTCATAACCTGCAAAAAACCATGTCAGACCCTGAAACACAGAGTTATACCATCACATCAAGCTGCAACCCATGTGAATTTCCTTTTCCCCAAGGCTTTACCACATATACGTGGCCTGCTGCACAACAACTCACGTATGTACACGACCTATTCAAGGTCAGACCGCGTACGTATGCAACTATTACCACTGTCACCCGTGTATTCTTCAGTAGATGAGATACTTGAGCCTCCTTCAAGGCTTCCATTATGCTCTGGTTGTTCAATTTTCTTCACCCACTTCCGAAGGTATCCCTGCTTCTCAGAACTTGAGCTTTGAGCTTCCATATTTTCAAATATGTCTCCCTTCCTTAATTCATTCCTTTTTATAGTCATGCTATATGAAGTCCTCATCATGGAATTTCTTCTTGTGTTCCAACAATCCTAGGATTTGTGGCCAAATCCACTACAACTGTAGCATCTCATTGTGTTACAGTGAACAACAATGTGTCCTACTTGATCACATCTCCAACACCTTATGGTGTTATGAAATATTCCATTATTTCTCCTTGCATAAGATCTACATTCCAAATATTTGTGACCATATTCATTACATGAATAAAATTGACCATGAAAAACACTTTCATACCTTTGCTTTGGTGTCCATCTTCATTGAGGAGTAAAGATGGCTTCTTGATGTCTTCCTTTCTTTTTTCTTTTGAAATTTTATTTTCCTTGTGTAGATGGTTGAATTGCAACATTGTCTTCATCCTTTGAGAGTAAGGGACTTACCTCATGCTTCTTTGAGGTGCTTGCTTCAACATGTGTAGGTTCTCCCTTGTATCCAAAACCTGATTTATCATTTGGTGATCTTTGAATTTCTAAGATCTCATTCAAGATTTGTGAGCTATTCAAGAATTTTTTTGACTTCTCTACTTTATTTCTAGGATAAACAACTTCAGCTTCTAACTCATGACATGACTCTTCCTTTTTATTTATTTGATTCCTCCATAGTTCCTCTACCCTTTTGGCTTCTTCAATTTGGGTCTTGAGATGGACAATAGTTTCAAAATTTTTTCTAATCTCATCATCTACTTTCTTATCTTCTTTTTAATTCTTGATTCTTGTGATCTCTTCTTCCTTTTCTTCTAATCGAGTCTTACTACTTTCTTCTAGTTCTTTGAGCATTTCTTTTAACTTCAAGATGTGCCTTTGACTCTTCTTGATCATTTTTTTAGTGTTATCTGAAAGATAGCTATAGTCTATATAATAGTGGTCATTGCTATATTTATATGGACCTCTTTTAACTTTCTCTTTAAGCTCCAATAGTTTTTCTTCTACTTCTTCCATGGGATAACAATAAATTGATTTTATCCAAACTACTTCTAGATTTTATTCTTCACTTGTAGAGAAAAATTCAACATCATCACATTTTGAATTATTGCAATCAAGGGTTTGTGTAGATTCTTTACCTTCATTTGAAATGTTTTCAAGATCTTCCCTTTTGTCAACATCATCACATGATTCTTTGCCTTCATTTGAAATGTCTTCAATATCTTCCTTTTTGCCAACATCATCACTTTTAGAAATAATGAGACCAAGAGTTTTTGGAGATTCTTTACCTTCATGTGTCTTGATGGAGTTGTCTTCAATGCATTTCTTCTTTCTTTGGTATGTATCCTCTAGCTTTAGCCATAGATCCTTGGGGGAAGTGCATTGTCCCATGATATTTTTGATAGGGCTTGAGAGTCCACTAAGAATGGTCTTGAGAGATAATGCATCATTCCTATTTCCTTCCCTTTGAGTTGCAAACTTTGAATTGTTATTCAAGGAAACTGATCCACCAATGGCTGCCTTCCAAATACCTACTCCCATCTCTTTAAAATACACTCTCATTTATATTCTCCAAGTAGAAGAGTTTTCATCATCAAGAATTGGAACTTCATCATCCATTTGTGTGTCTATGGATCTCCTCCAAGATTGTTAAGGCTTATAGTGAAGGCCTCCTCTGATACCAATTGTTGGAGAAACTGTCTACACTAAGAGGGGGGGGGGGTGGTGAACAGTGTAGGGATCTTTTTCCCAAACTTCCCTCTTACATAAAACTCATTAATAAGAAATCACCATTAGCTCATTACTTATTGTTGTCATTTATAACCAGTTAGATGTGAACACATATCAACAACATCTATCATCAATATATCATCAAAAAATCATCACCACAAGGAACACAAAGAACAAAAGATGTATGTACAATTTTATTTTTATTACGGACTACAATACTTGGGGTTTTTCAACAACTAAATAGAGTACAACTATACAAGATAACTAGCTCTATAATGCAAGACTCAGATTACACCCTCAAAACCAACTGAGATGAGGAAATAATCCTCAACATATATTAATTTGCAACAGGTGTGCAACTTGTCGGTAGTGCAACACACGTATGTACGCACCCTACCAGCAGTACACCCCACATATGTATGTGGCCAATCTATAATACAGTCTGCGTATACTTCTAAGAAACTAGGGTTTTTCTTTACTCCACATACTCAGATCCTTTGCAACCAGAGTTTCTATGGCAGATTTGAGCCCATAGAATGCAGATCTGGAACCTGCCTTAGTCTTCAGGAGCCTGTCATTATCTCAACCACCAATATCCATGACTTCATCTATTGTATGCACCTTGTCTTCATACATCCCGCGTATGTACGCGTCCTGGCCCACTACAGCCTGCATATACCTCATAAACTAGGGTTTTTGAACCTCTGAGACTTTTTCCTTCATGATCTCAGACATGCCGAAACTTTGATGTGTTCATGAGATCCTACATACTCTCTCTCTCTCTCTCAGAATAGATCTTCAATCATGCTCAAGAGATACACACACAAGATTCATTTCACAAGAGATGAATGCTACTTATTTATAATCTTCATCTTCTAGGTCACTTAACCCATTTCTAGGTCACTTAACCTATTTTCCTCATTTTAGGGTCAACCACTTTCCATAATTAGAAAGTTCTCCATTACTTTATCATTTAAATATTCCTCCTCAATTTTGTCACCTTACTTTAATATTTAAATAATCTTCTTTGAGTTTGTCACTTCTCTTTATTATTTAAATAATCCTTCTTGACTTTGTCACTTAACTTTATCATTTAAATAATAATTTCTTCTTTTCAAGTAATTTGACTTCTTTGACCTTTTGGGGCTTCAAGCCTACATATGAGGGTCCTTCATCTTCGTAGGGCCATAACTCTCAAACTATGAGGAGTTATGTGACATTCCACATACCACCGAAAATGGCATGACAAGAACTATCCATCTAGGATAGTTTCACTGATCTTCAACTCATTATTCCACATAGAAGCATAACCATACTTCAAGGATAACTCAATTGCAAAGTGTCTTCCTGTGAGGGATTTCACCATAAGGGGACCACTTTGGAGTTCATCCATTTGTACACCTTATCAACCATGATAATACAATAATGATTCATCTTTACATCTATCCAACAATGCATCATATACCAATGAAACCACATCGATCCATCTTCATCTATCATCATGTACCAATGACAACTCATTGATCCATCTTCATTAATATACTATGATAAGACATGTATACATCAAACCTTTTGACATCATTCAATCAAACTTTGGCATCAATCAAACATCCTTTGGCATCAATAAATAACTTGACATCAATGCTTTGACATCAATTAATTAAACCATTGGCATCAATGACAACATGATCCAACAATAATTGGTTGGTTATGTGCAAATTGAGTTGAGTAAATTAAAGGGTTGTGTAATGGCCCTCCTGGTTACTATTGTTTCACTTGTGTTTGGCCTTTTATCATGACTTTGGGCATCACTATATTAAAATTGGTTTGAATATGGTAAAGGTTCAAGCTTCAATTCACACATACATTGTTCATGGTTATGATGGTGGACAATAGTTATGTTATTATTTTGAGGGAAATTCAATCCTTGTAATTTGGGATTTGTTAGACATATGATATTATGATCATATTATATGTTACTTATGATATGTTTTAATGTGGGAAATGTGGTTATCCCCTTATTATAGCAATGGATATGAAGTATGGTGTTAAGGTTGCATACAACAAGGTGGTAAATCGTTGTTTAATTTGGAAAACTGTGGCCTATTATATGGTTTGTTATGCTAATGTTTTGGGGATAGTGTATGGCACACTCGTACTTCGGTTGGTGGTCATTTATGTTGGAAATGATGTGCAATTATTGCACATCAGTCCAACCATACCCCCGAGTCTACCACCCTTAGTTCACATTGTGTTTGGTTTGGGCTGTGGTTACTCCATGTTTCTCAATGTTTGGAGAAAATAACAGAGTTGTTGGTTTTTCCTTTGCGTTTTCCACAATAGGTATGAGTTTCTTCTCTTCCATTCATTATGCACTCTACTCCAAGGTAGAATAGATAGTTGGCTCTTAGATTTTTCTTACTGGATGCTTGCTTTCTAAATTTACAATGGCGAATATGTATGCTCTATCTATGTGAGTTGGTTGGCATGTTGTAAATGGTTTTTGGTTCATTTCCTGTTGAATTTATGGGTTATGGTTGCACAAATTATACTTTTGTTCCTTGTCATAGTTGAGCACTATGGTGTCAGGGTTGTTGATAATAGATTGGTTATGATACTCCATTTTTGGGACTGGTTATGGTAACTATGGTATGCTATGTCTCTTTGTTTTGCTCCTTCTGCAATTTCGAAATGGGTTTACCTCCATTAATAGAAATGGCATTTTTTTTGTGATGGGTTCTATTTTTTAACGTGCCACATAGTCATAGGAGACTTTTCAGCCTCTGTTATATATTACCCCGTCTAAATTGTTATGTTCGACATGTGGGTGTTGTTTGCAACCCTGTGTGGTCTGAGGGAATTGTTGTTATGAATGAAATGGAGAAACAAGGTTTTGGTTTCCCCCCAGGTACCGAACACAAACTATTCTGAAGTTATGTGAAAATTGGTTGGGTGAATGCGAGGCTTGTTCTTGTTCTATGATTGGGTTTTAGATGGTGGCACTGTTGAAATTCCTCCCACAATCTTAAATGTATATGAGGGTGATTGTTTGGTGGCACTTTGGATTCGACTGTGTCATAGTTTGTAATGATGGTGTTAGAGTTTTGGTTGTATAAACTCCATTAAATAATACTCTCTCCCTCTAGTCAGACCTGACCCTATTTGGCTCAGTGGTTGTAAACACATGCTAGGGATTTAATTTGAGTTTGGTTTTGATTGAATAGTGAGTAAATCCGAACCCAGTCTATCACATGATAAGCATTGTAGGGTTGACATTAACTTTATGTCAAATTATGGTTGGCATAGATTGCACTCCATCATGCCCTTAGTTGGTCTGAGTTTTTTTACTGGGATCATTCTATTGTTAAGTAACATATGAAATTAAAAGCGTGCAATTAAAAGGAAACAAATTTTGCAGTGAATGGATATGGTTGTAGTGGTTTTACTTCAATGCTATGATGTTAAATGTGCACAATTGAAGATGACCTGTATGGTTGTATAATTCCTATAGAAATTGTTTTATGTTAAAGATTTTATAATGTTTAATTAAATTAAACATAAGAGGCATTTGAAGATTTTCAAGCTCTCCTTGTGATATAACTTTTGGATTATGTTATTTTATGTGGAAGTTAAAGGGTTTGTATTGGTTCTTCTTGTCCCTGCCTGTTGGTTGGTGTTATTGTAATTTGGATGTTAGACAGTTCCTTGCACCTTCTCTCAAGTAATATATATTTGTGTAAAATAAAAGGAAATCTGGGAATTGTGGGGTGACAGTTCTAAGGATTTTTATATTTTTATTTTTTGGGATAGATGGGTCTTGATTTTAATGTTGAACATAGTTTTTTTTGGAATAATGGAAGTGATGATTTGAAGATAATAAATGTTAATTCATCAACATAAAAGTAACCATCTCATTCCCAACCATTATATCACTTTTCACTTATTACAAGCCCCTCACTTTCCCAGATACATTTAAATTTTCCATGTTCTGTTGTTGTGAATTTCATTAGAATGAAAGGGGTTTTAAAAGGAAGAAGTTGGAATTGATTGGTGTTTGGATGTTAGTGTGATTTTTTTCTGAAATTACTTGAACAATACTCATGGTGTTTCCCGACCATTATACCACTTTACACCCATTACAATCCCCTCATCTTCCCAATAGCCCCGTTCACTCCATGTTTGGACGACAATTGATTGGTGATTTTATGGATGGATTGCATGTTCTTATGTGGTAAATGATAAGAGCCAACTTTTAATTCTATTTAGGTAGATTTAATGCATGGATTATTAATAAATTTTCATGACATGTTTTGGATTATTTCTTCAGGATGAGTTTCTTTAGTAGAGGAAGAAACAGGGCCAACAATGCAAAGAAGGGCATAAATGCTAGTAACAAAGGAAACTGGAAAAGGGGCCATAGAAGGCCATGATTCTCTATACACTTTGATGTTGATCCTCAAGAGCTAAATCAACTTTTCCAAGCTGGTTTATTCAACCTGGTTGGTCGGGGAATTTTGCAGCCTCAACCTGACATACCTCCTTTTCATCCCAACCATAATTTTTCTGGCATTCCAGTCCCTCCTCATGTATCAATGCGACCATAACCACCTATTAATGATGGTTGGAAAGATATTTTCCACCAACCTACTCTTCACCACCACAACTGGCCCACTCCATCATTTCCATTATCCCTTCCACCACCAAAAAATCAAGTTTCCCAAGTTGATCTTGTTGTCTCACCCGTGCAATAATCACATGACAGTAAAAGATTAAGAACAAATGTACCCGAGCCTATGTGGGACAAGGGAAAAATAATAACTACCCCCTCTGATTCATCTAAGAAATTTTCCAAATCAATCTTCTCTCGCCTTCATCTTAAGGATGGATGTTCTCATGTTATTAGTGCAGTTCAACCTCGAGGCTCTAACCAGTCAAAGGATGCTATAGAAAAATCAAAAGGGGACAACAGTGAGAAGAGGCATAATGCCTCACATAGTAAATATGGATTTTGATGATGATTAAGGTTGTTTTATATGTTGAAGACAACATTTTTATTTTGATAAAATTTTAGACAACAAGCATATATTTTGGACAACATCATTCATTTGAGCATTTTTTATTGGACAACTTAGATATGATGCTATTTTTGAGGACATGATTATATTACATTTTGATATTTATTATTTGAGCATATATATATATAGAAGTAGGAGTTACAAGGAGATATTTTTGAATTGAATGATTTGGATATTTGTTAATGCAAAAGGAAATAAATGGGAGTCACAAGGGGGACCACCTATTTAGTTATTATTTAAGACCCTTATTTATATATTATTATTCTTTATTTTTCTCAAACTAATTAGTTGAGTTAATTTGACTTAACTAAAGAAAGGTAGTTGAACTACCTTAACTTATTGAAGAGGAACAAAATCTCAATGAGATGAAGAGATAAAGGGGAAGAATAGAAGGATAACTACATTCATAAGGTTTGATCTATACCAATGAGATATTTTCAACTTTCATTCATTCTCAATTGACTAGAAATATTAATCCTCTTGATGACAACAAGGTCTTATTGAATGCAACATGAATAAAAAACAAATCACATATTTCAACAACTTTTTTTAAAGGTGCATGATTTATCTTTGAAAGTCTGTGTATTTTTTTCGTGCATGAATTTAGTTTCATGACTGATAAAGCATATCTTGCAGAGTCAAGTGACAACTTTTTGTGGTAGGATGATCCAGATATTTAGCTTCGGTTTTCTTCTTGATTTTCAGAGTCTTTTTGTATGATGCCCATCGAAGGCTTCTAAATTTGATTTTTTCCCCTAACCTCGTAGGCGTTTGTAGAGAGAACTCAATTTTGTATCTCAGAATAAAATAAACGAAAAATGATATTATTGTTTCAGTCTCACACTTGTGTTTTAATGATATGGTTCATTCTTTTGCTTTGATCTCCATATATACCTTGTATAATTTTTGTACACATTCATGTAACTTTGTTTAAGTTTACTTTTTTTTCATTGATATATACAACACATAAAAACCAACCTTGGTCGTTTGTAATTAATACTCATGGATTAAGCAATTGTTTTCAAGGCTATAAACCCCGGGTGAAATTCCCAACTATATTGTCTTAGCCAGACAAGATCTGAAAATGTTTGAGTAAGGTTTTCCATACCTTTTCCTGAACATTTATTTGGCGAGCATACTGGGGAGATCTTCCATATCTCTCTGGTTGATTGTATTCACGATTATCTTTAAATTTTTCTGTTTTGTTTAAATACTCCTTGAATGATTTTTTTGATGACAACACCTATTACAAGACAACACCTGTTACAAGACAACCCAATATTGGAAACGATCTTAACGATCAAACTAGTATTTCTTTGACTTTATTCAACACTATTTTAGAAACTGCTAGTACTCGAGCTGAACTTGAATGGTCTTGGGAAGTAGTTGAAAGAGATATAAGTATCCGTGAATGCTAGGAAGCTAGGCAAAGGCGACCTAGAAATAAATAGTAACTCATCTTTCTCTAAATCCTTGCTTTTTCTTTTCATGTACTCAAATCCTCAAATTTCTCAAAGAAGAAGAGGAGTGTCCCCTAGAACTACTCCTATTTTTTAAAAAGGAAGAAGGAAAATCATTTTTTCAACCCAAGAAAGTGCTCTAAGGAGAAATTTGTCCGATTCTGCTAGTTCACCTTCATCACCTTTACCTATTACCTTCAACATGACATCTGGAGGTAGTGGTAGTGGAAGCAGAGGTTCCTCCTCCTCCCAACCTTCTACTTCATCAGTAATTGGTAGTATATATAGAAATCAGGTTCATGTTCAATCGACTACCAATCCTACTAAAGCGATAAAGAAATATGGGATTTTTAGTTTGAAGAAGATGATACGACCACTCCATGGAACGTGTCTTCTCCCTTAAACTTGGCACCCGCTACTCACCCACTACCAAAGTTTAAGGAGAATCTTCCTAAGTTCTCGAGAAATAATATTGTTACTACAAATGAACACTTAGTAGCATTTTCCAATGCTTGTCATAACATTAGGGCTAACGATAATGACACTTGCATGTGTCTATTTGTCAACTCCCTTGAAGGGAAAGCTGCAACATATTTTTTTTACCTCCCTCCCAAAATTATTTCCACATGGGAAGAATTTGTTTATTGGTTCAAGTCCACTTATGAATAGTCCAAAAGTCTGGCAGAGCAGTTGAGGGAATGCAACAATATCACTTATAAAGATGGTGAAACCATTAAGTATTTTAACCTTCTCTTCACCAAGTTATACAATCAAATTCATGAACTAATCTGTCTGCAAAATCAAGCCATTTTCATGCATTATTATAATGCACTACCTTCCCCTTATCATCACAGACTTGAAGAAAATGATGTTGACAATCTTGGTTCCACTTTTCACACTTGTTTAGAATATGAGGAGCAACTCAAAAGAACGGGTCTCCCTAAAGGGGATTCAATCAAGAAAACTAATATGTATGCCCTCCTACAACTCATGCAAGATATGAAAAATAGGATGATAGCTTACGAATGAAAGGGAAGTGTTTATTCACCCACCCCTGTTGAATATTCTTCTTCCTTAGTTCCTTTAGGAATACTAATGAAAATAATTTTCATCCAAAGGCCATTATATCTCGAAGTTGGTGTAACTTCTGTGAAGAAAATCATGAATAAAGTACTTGCGAAGTTAAGAAAAATGCTAGAGATAAGATCTTTGGAAAAAGGCCTGATACCACAATCACGGTTCTAGATTGGGTTGAACCTGAGGATGCTATGCTAATCAATACTAGGAACAAATATTACACCATCAAGGGAAAATATTTTCCTCCTCGTACTTCTTCTTCCCCAAGTTCATCTTCACAAAGTTTTGGTGCACAAGCTATCAAAACTCCATAAAATCAAGGAATGCCTTCCCCTCTTCCTGTGTGAGTCTACCTCAAAGAGAGCCCATGAGTTGGGTGTGTGGTTCCTATCTGAGATGGATCTGGAACGTAGTGATGGAATCCTTCTTATAGAGAGTTGAGAAGTACTCCAGATGATTCTCCTGTGTAACGCAGTGAGAAAGGAGATCTACTGAGTTGGACGTGCCTGTGGCTGAGCATAAGGTGAACATGTAGTTTCCCATGAGCTGGGTGCATCATTGTGAGACAGAGATGAAGACGATGTACTAGCCTCCTTTGAGAAAAGAGTTGAGATGATGAACTCCAAATGACTCTCTTGTGTAATGAAGTGGTAAAGAAGATCTGTTGGTTTGGATGTTCCTATCGATGAACATAGTTGAACATGATCCTAGTGGCTGAGCACTAGTGAGTGTGGTTCTCCTGTGAGATGAAGTGAGATAGAGATATGGAAATCCATATGGATGTGCCCCTAGTGGCTGAGCACTAGTGGGTGTATGAGATCCATTGATATATTGTTCAAGAGTTTGACCTGCCTATAAACCTAATTGTAATGCAAAGAGTACAGGTCGGCCCCACCTTAATGTAATTGATAATTAATGTAAAATATAATTAATCTGGTTATTATTAATTATATTGTGAGTTAGAGAGGTCGAACCTATTCTTCCAATAGACACGTCTATTGACAGGTCAAGTCTAATATAAGTAAAGGTAAATTCCCCATTGAGGAATCGTATCTTTTGTTTGAGTTTGGAAATTTCAGCAAGTACGTCTTCTTGGGAAAAGTGCGCACTGTTAATGTTTATGCCATTATTATAGTTCTTTTCATTTCATAAAGATAAGAGCATAATAAGAACAAGATCACTGAGAAATACACATCCACAAGAGACACAACATTTATCCTAGGAAACCCTCTAGGGGAAGAA
>JZKD02S2287311.1:336915-367254 GCA_000966675.3 Picea glauca | reverse complement strand
CAATGGGTAATGAATAAATGTTGAATGCTAATTGATGAGTTTTTGTGCAAGAGGGAAGTTTTGGGAAAAAGAGCCCCACACTCATTCACCCCCCCTCTAAGTGTGGTAGGTGTCCCCAACATTTATTCCCTTGTAGAGAAGGGTTTCCCAGGATACTTCTTGTGTACTTGTGCATGGTGTTTCTTCTTGTGATCTTGGTTGTTGCAATACAATTGTTTATGGCTTAAGTTAAATGGTAAAATGGAATGAACTTCATGCTTAAACCTTGCATATTCAAAAATCAACACTTCCCTCTTCTAAATACAATATCCTTAACCAATTGGATAATATCAAGGTTGATGCTACTCTTTTGGACATGGTTGTCGTTCCTGAACAACAAAATCATCTCAAGAATTTTAAGGAGGGTAAAGTTTCTACTATAGCCATTCTATTTGAAGAGTCAAAAGAATAGGATTGAACTATAAATAAAATAGGTGTAAATAATTTTAAGAAACATGTAAAAAAATCCCCCTCTTTATATTTATGTAAAAATTATGGATAAAATAGCTCACTGTTGCCTAATTGATGGTGGGTTTGGTCCAAGTGTAATGTCAAAAATTATCATGGAAGAGCTTGGCTTATCATGCACTAATGAAAATTCGAGAAACATGCTCTCTTATAACAGTCTGCAACAGTCAATTGTAGGTGAAATCAAAGATGTAACCTTAGTTCTATGTGCACATCTTGAAATAAGAACAACCCTCAACATCCAGGTAATTGATATGCCAGCAAGCGATTACTCAATTATTTTAGGAAGAGACCAGAAAGCCTTAATGAGTTGATATCATTCGCTTGACGAAACACATCTGACTGTACCTAGGAATGGAAAGAAAATTATAGTCTTAAGGGAAGGAATAATTTCACCATATATAGAGAGTGTTCCCCAACCTAATGTAAATTATATTGAGGAAGATTTGGGAGTATAATCTATCTTTGCTGATGAGGGTGACACTATCATTGAACCAATTGATTTTGATGATGGAATGTGGCACATGCATTTCGATGACTCATTCTCAAATGAAGGTAATCGATCCGACATTATTCTATATTCTCCTATAGGTAAAATCCACAATTTCTCTTATAGGTTAGAATTTTATTGCACGAACAACGTCACCGAGTTTGAGGCCCTATTCCTAGGCATCGAAAATGCATATAACCTTGGTTGTGCCCACCTTACAGTCTTTGGTGATTCTGAACTTGTTGTGAACATTGTACATAAGATTTATTCACCCAACAATAAGTTTCTTAAACGCTATACGCAAGTTGTTTGGATGCTTATTTTGAACCTGTTATAATTTAACATCACTCATGTTAAGAGGGAACTCAATTTGATGGCTGATAGGCTAGCTGTGTTCGCAACATCCCCTACCTGACAACTTTTTCATCAAAGACCTGATTATATGTATCAATCTCTTTATCGTCCTAATATCCTTCATAACATGGAATCATGGTAGGTATTCCCAAGTGATGAAGGTATTTGCGCCTTAATACAAAATGAACCATTTAGGCCTAAGGAAATCATATCCATTGAATATGATAAATTTCCTAAAGGCTTGACTCTTCTCGAAAGTTCATTTTCATCGAGTGATGTAAGAAACAAAGAGATATATAAGGAAGAGGAGTCAAAAAGGAAAGTGGGTGATACCATTCCCTTGAACCTTGGGAAACTCGAATGTCCAAATATTGTTAAACTAGGTTCCCAATGTTTTGACGAAGAAAAATTAAAATTCACAGATCCACTCGGTGAATTTCAAGATGTTTTTTCATGGTCACATTAGGATCTTCATGGTTTGATCCTGTTCTCATACAACATGAAATTCCTATCAAGGAAGGGGTAAAACTAGTTAGGAAAAACAAATAACTATTAACCCTGCACTTGAAGCTACTATTAGGAAAGAGTTGGAAAAATTATTGAAAGCTGGTATAATATTTCCAGTTAAGTATTCTGAGTGGGTTTCAAATATGGTACCTGTTTGGAAGTCTACTGATTAGATAAGATTATGCGTCGATTTCCGTGCATTGAACAAAGCAAGTGTCAAAGATCATTTTCCTCTACCTACTATGGAAATGATTTTGCAACAAATTGCAGTGTCACAAATGATGTCCTTACTTGACGAATTTTCTGGCTATAATCAAATCAAAGTAAAGAGGACTGATAGATATAAAACCACATTTACTACACACTGGGGCACATTGTTTTACGAGTGTATGCCTTTTGGCTTGTCTAATGCAGTGCCACCTTTCAAAGATCTATCCAGATAGATTTTGATGACTTGATTGGAAAAATTATCCAAGTTTATCTCAATGATTTGACTATCTATTCAAAGAACCAGTTAGATCATTTTGGTCATCTTAGAAAAGTTCTCATGTGTTGTAGAAAATTTGGCATTTCTTTAAATCCTTCCAAGTCTATTTTCGGTGTCACTAAAGGAAAACTCCTTGGTCACATTGTTTGTGATTCTAGAATAAACATTGACCCAAAAAGGATTTATGCAATTCTAAATCTTCCTACCCCCACCTCCAAGAAAGAAGTCCAATATTTCATGGGATTATCAATTTTTTTCGTAGGTTCATTCCTGATTTTGCTGTCATGGTTAAACCAATACCTAATCTTCTGAAGCAAGATCATTCCTTTTCTTGGATAGGTGATGTAAAAAATTCTTTTCTTAGGATTAAGAAAGCAATCAGCTTTGCACCAGTTTTGGCAAAACTGGATTTTGAGAAAGAGTTTATAATATATACCAATTCCACCGAGGAAGAAATTTATGCTATCCTCTTACAAAATGATGACCAAAACAACAAAAACCTGTAGCATACATGAGCCATAGTTTATTAGATGATGAAATCAAGTAATCTTATATTGAAAAACATGTTTTTTCTCTTGTTAAGGCTATAGAAAAATTTTTCCACTTTATTTTAGGCAAGCATACGTAGGTAAGAGTCCCTTTGCATGCTATCAAGTTTCTTCTCTCACAAACTTATCTTTAAGGAAAAATTGCACATTGGCTTGCCAATATTCAGGAGCATGATTTAACCATCATGACTTCAAAAATGATTAAGGGACAAGACTTAGCCCTTCACTTAGCTCAACACCCTGAACCAAGTGAAAAAATTGATGATCAAGATAATCCTCTTTCATGTCTATTCTATGTTGAAAATGAAAATCTTTTTATAGATGAACATCCTTGGTATAGAAATCTGGTGTATTACTTGCATCATAAAAAATTCCTAGATAACTTGGATCCTCACCAGAGAAGAAGACTCCGCCTCGAATCTTCCAGGTGTATCATTTTGGGAGACTTCTTGTTTAGAAGGTCTGTTGATGGTTTATTAATTCGATGTGTGAATGATGAAGAAGCACAAAAATTGTTATAGGAGATTCATGGATTGTCAATTTTTGTCATTTACATTGGTGGCCATTTTTCTGCTAAAGATACTAATTTTAAAATTATAAGGAATGGTTACCATTAGCCTTTGATATTTCAAGATTCCTACAAATTCGCAATATCTTGCGATAAGTGCCAATTTGTTTTTGGCAAAGAGCGTCTTTCTTCCATGCCTTTACAACATGTCCTCTCGGATTTCCATTTTTCTAAATGGGGCATAGGCTTCATTGGTCCTATCAATCCTCCATCTTTTATAGGGCATAATTTTATTTTGACAACCATAGACTACTTTACTAAATGGAACGAGGCTTCCCCTCTTAAGCACACACATGATGAGTAGGTAATTTATTTCATGGAAACTAATATCTTCTCCAGATTTTACCTTTCACTAGAGATCATTACGAATAATGGCTAGCTTTCATTTCCACAAAATTAACTCAATTTATGGTTAAATTAGGGGTCAAACATTGCACTTCATCATCCTATTACCCCCAAGGAAATGGACAAGCTGATTCCACTAATAAAAACCTGGTTAGGATCATCAAAAGGACCATAGAGGATAAACCTTGCTAGTGGCACACACTTATCACTTATGTTCTCTGGGAAGATCGCACTACCACCAAGGCAAGCACATGATGTACTCCCTTTCATCTCGCATATGACCAAGAGAATATTCTTTCTACTGATCTGGAGATTTCTTCCTTATGAATGATGTTACAGATTGAAGAATTAAATTCTTCCAATGTTCCCCAAAGGATAAATGCACCGTTAGCCCTGGAAGAACAAAGGAATTTTTCATTAGAGAACATAAAGAGAAGGAAACCGTCTAACAAAAAGTACTTTAATAGATGAGTGAAATATGCTTAATTTAATATTGAAAAAAAATTCCTACTATGGGACTCATCTCATGCTGAGAGAGGAAGACACTCAAAGTTCCATAAACTATGGCTAGGTCCTTTTAAAATCGCTTTTGTCCTAGGTGAAAACTCATACCTTCTAAAGGATTTGGAAGAGCGATTGTTCTCTTACAACACCAATGGTTCCCACTTGAAACATTATGTGGAACCAATCTGATAATTAATGCTTATTTGAATTGACTTATGTATATAGTCTTTTGTTTTACTATTTCCATTTTACTTTGGTTTGTTGAGTTTTTAATTTCTGCTATTTTTTTTTTAATTTATCAGAAATAAAGTCTAGATCAATTTTTCCATAACAATGTCATGATGTAAGAATTGTTGATCAATGAGAAATAAGGTATACACAATTTTCACGATGTCCTCCTTTTAGACATCGCTGAAATTTCTTTTTCTTTCAACACTGTTGAAGGATAATTGATTTTGTCTTCTTCCCTATTTCTGTTAACCCTTTCTTCCCTCCATCCTGAGATTCAAGAGCATACCAGAAGAGTACTCCTTAAAAATTAATATGTGTTATCTACTATTTCATATATGATCATTATGAATACAAGACAAATTCCCTTCATACGTACCATTTTCCATAAGTTATTACCAAAATCCCGCCTCATTTTTTCCCTTAAACCATCTTTTCCCCCCTGTTGCATCACTTTTCTTTTTAATAGTTTTCTTTTGTTTACTCACTACTTCATTGGTCTGTGAGACCATGACATTCTGATTTTAATCTGATGAAGAATGGCTCTTTTTATCTTAGCACTCAGGATTACCTTGCAAAATATCTTCACATTTCTAAATGTTCTCCAAGGCAAATTGGTAATTGGTTGGTTATGTGCAAATTGTGTCGAGTAAATTAAAGGGTTGTGTAATGGTCCTCTTGGTTACTATTGCTGCACTTGTGTTTGGCATTTTATCATGACTCTGGGAATCTCTATATTATGTTTGGTTTGCATATGGTAAAGGTTCAAGATTCAAATCACACATACATTGTTCATGGTTATGATGATGGACAATAATTGTGTTATTATTTTGAGGGAAATTCAATCCTTGCAATTTGGGATTTGTTGGACATATGGTATTATGATCATATTATATGTTACTTATGATATGTTTTAATGTGGTTGATGTGGTGATCCCCTTGTTCTAGCAATGGATATGAAGTATGGTGTTAAGGTTGCATACAACAAGGTGGTAAATCGTTGTTTAATTTGGAAAATTGTGGCTTATTATATGGTTAGTTATGCTAATGTTTTGGTGGGGCCAGTGTATGGCACACTCGTACTTGTGTTGGTGGTAATTTATGTTGGAAATGACGTGCAATTACTGCATGTCGCTCCAACCATACCCTTGACACCACAATAGATATAGAAGAAGAATATGCAAAATATCTTTATTACTATCAAACTCTTAGGGTAGGGAAACACTATACAATGGATCCTATTATGGATGGGATTCTCTCTTGTTCACTTGCCTCTTCTAGGGGAAATCCTCCTATTGAGATACCACTCACTATACAATACTTTTCTTCATATCCCATTACATTTCTTGATATCCTTCATATATTTCTACCATTACCTAAGAACATTCTAGAGGAGGAATCTTCTATAAGAAGAACCTTCTAAGAAGTCCTCTTACATTTAATATATCTAACTACTCATTTATTATATCTAACTACCATAGTGGGCCTTATTTAATACTACAATAGACCTAGTCCACATTACATTGAATGGCCTCCACTATTATCACTATGGGCCCTCTGCCCCCCCCACTAGCTCTCTAACTACCTAACATTCCATCCCCCTTATGAAAGCGTTGTCCTGAACTCTTGATGTACAACCATATACCAGGGTCCCATGGATAAGTTTGAACCATAGTGATGAAGTAGACTAGAGAACCAGGGTCCCATTGAGAAATGAAAGACACCATGTTGAAGTAGTCCAACCGCCATTGTAAACCAGGGTCCCATGTCCGAGTGCTGATGTGAACTCCACATAGAAGATATCAACACCCAATAACCAATTGAAAATGATGCTCCCAACACTGACACCTATCATGTGGATCCAAATAATAATATCCACCCACATAGTGGGAGAGGATCAAAGATGAATTGGGAAGGAAAAATACCATTGTAAAATATGCAGGCTGGACACTAGTAATCATAACTAGCTCTTGATGTGTCACATTGATGTTCTCTACAGAAGGTGGAGTAGAGTCATAAAATAAAATATAGAAGTGATTGTCATCCTAGATATGACAACTATCCATATACCAATCATCACAATTGACCTCAAAATCATACCAAGCATATATTTCTTTATTATATTCATCCTTCATGTCTTCCATAGGAAATCTCTTCTGCATGCTATCCAATGAATCTTGAATACTACAAAAACTATCCTTGAGGCCTTCTGCAAGGTCATGCAATTTGTCATGCAATGTGCCATACAATGTGTCATACAATTGGGCTTTGAATGATCCAGTCATTTGTATAATTTCTTCGAGGGTTTGAGAGGAAATAGCCATTGGAAACACCACATAAAATATGCCAAAATAAATATCTTAAAACAATTTATCCAATGGCATTGATCTGGTAACAATATGAGCACCCTATGAAAAGTTATGAACTCTGCAGTCCCGTCGCCGTCACAGAACCCCCCCCAAAATAGCTGATTTTAAATCAACAATATCTTCACTTCCAGAGCTTTGATTTGGACGATTTGTTTTTGAAATTGGGTGAAATTGTGAGAGGAACTAAGATATGCAATTTAAAAAAAATAAATGCAGCCTCATATACTACATAAATCATAAAAATCACGCGGCCATATGTGGAAAAAACCCCCCAGAAAATTACAGATTTTAAAATGCAAATAACTTGACTTCCCAGACTCCATTTCAGATGATTTGTTTTCAACTTGGGTGTTTTTCTGAGAGGAACTCAGATACACAATCAGTTTTTGAAAAATTTGCACCAAAAACTATATAAATTGTCTGGAATGTCACGACCTTGTTTTTTCTTCTGAAAATGTAAATCTGCAAAAAATAAAAATATTTTCTGCACACTTCCAGCCAAGGAAAGTGCTTTGATACCACTTGTTAAGTACCAAAGAACTGAATACAAAATAACCACAATAGACATAGAAGAAAAATATGAAAACTCTCTTTTATTACTATCAAACCCTTAGGGTAGGGAAACACCATACAATGGATCCTATTATGGAAGGGATCCTCTCCTATTCACTTGACTCTTCGAGGGGTCATCCTCCTATTGAGCTACCACTCACTATACAATAATTTTCTTCATATCCCGTTACATTGCTTGAAACCCTTTGTATAGTGCTACCATTACCTACGAACATTCTAGAGGAGGAATCTTCCAGAAGCAGAACCTTCTAAGAAGTCCTCTTACATTTATTATATCTAGCTACCATAGTGGGCCTTATTTAATACTACAATGGACCTATTCCACCTTACATTGAATGGCCTCCACTATTATCACTATGGGCCCTCTGCCCTCCCCCCACCCCACTACCTCTCTAGCTACCTAAAAACCACCCTCCTTGGTTCACATTGTGTTTGGCTTGGGATGTGGTTACTCTGTGTTGCTCGACTTTTGGAGAAAATAATAAAGTTGTTGGTTTTTCCTTTGTATTTTCCACAACAGGTATGAGTTTCTTGTCTTCCATTCATTATGCACTCTGCTCCAAGGTAGAATATATAATTGGATCTTATATTTTTCTTGTTGGATGTTTGCTTTCTAAAGTTACAATGGTGAATATGTATGCTCTGTCTATGCGAGTTGGTTGGCATGTGGTAAATGGTTTATGGTTCCTTTCCTGTTGAATTTCTGGGTTATGGTTGTGAAAATGATATTGTCATTCCCTATCATAGTTGAGCACTCTGGTTTTGGGGTTTTTTATAATAGATTTCTTATGATACTCTATTTTTGGGACTGGTTATGGTAACTATGGTATGCTATGACTCTTTTTTTCGCTCCTTCTGCGATTTCAAAATAGGTTTAACTCCATTAATAGCAATGGTGTTTTGGTTGTGATGGGTTATGTTTCTTGATGTGCCACATAGTCATAGGTGACTTTTCTACCTCTGTTATATCTTTCCTCATATAAATTTTTATGTTTGGCATGTGGGTGTTGTTTGCGACCCTGTCTGGTCTGAGGGAACTACTGTTATGAATGAAATGGAGAACAAGGTTTTTGTTTCCCCCCCAAGTGCCGACCACGACCTATTCTGAAGTTATGTGACAGTTGGTTGGGTGAATGCAAAGCTTGGTTCTTGTTCCATGATTGGTTTTTAGATGGTGGCACCACCAAAATTCCTACCACAATCTTAAATGTATACGTGAGCAATTTATTGGTGGCACTTTGGATTCGACTATATCATAGTTTGTAATGATGGTGTTAGATTTTTGATTGTATAAACTCCATTAACTAATACTCTCTCCCTCCAGTTGGACCTGACCCTCTTTGGCTCGGTGGTTGTAAACACATGTTGGGGATTTAATTTGAGTTTGGTTATGATTGAAAAATGAGTAAACTTGTTACTTGCATAATTGGTTGTTTGTTACCTATGAGTGTTTTTGGTCGATTTTTATTGGTGGATCACTGGTGAATAAAGCCACTAGACCTTTGAACCCAATTTGTCACATGATAAGCATTACATGGTTGAAACTAACCTTAGGTTGAATTATGGCTGGCATAGATTTCACTCCATCGTGCCCTTAGTTGGTTTGAGTTTTGTTATTGAGATCATTCTATTGTTAAGTAACATATGAAATTAAAAGCCTTCAATTAAAAGGAAACAAATTTTGCAATGAATGAAGATGGTTGTAGTGGTTTTATTTCAATGCTATAATGTTAAATGTGCACAGTCGAAGATGACCTGTATGGTTGCATAATTCCTATAGAAATTGGTTTATGTTAAATATTTTATAGTGTTTAATTAAATTAAACATAAGAGGAATTTGAATATTTTTAAGCTCTCCTTGTTATATAACTTTTGGATTATCTTATTTTATGTGGAAGTTAAAGGGTTTGTATTGGTTCTTCTCGGCCCTACCTGTTGGTTGGTGTTATTGTGCTTTGGATGTTAGAAAACTCCTTGCACCTTTGTTCAAGTAATAGATATCTGTGTAAAAGGAAAGGAAATATGGGAATTGTGGGGTGACAGTTCTAAGGCTTTTTATATCTTTGTTTTTTGGGACAACTAGGTCTTGAGTTTGAATGTTGAACAAAGATTTTTTTTGGAATAATAGAAGTGATGATTTGAATATAATAAATGTTAATTCATAAACATAGCAATAACCATCTCATTCCCAACCATTATATCACTTTTCTCTTATTACAATCCCATCACTTTCCGAGATACATTTAAATTTTCCCTATTTTGTTGTTGTGAATTTCATTAGAATGAAAGGGGTTTTAAAAGGAAGAAGCTGGGCATTGATTGGTGTTTGGATGTTAGTGTGATTGTTTTTTGAAATTGATTGAAAAATACTCGTGGTGTTTCTCGACCATTATACCACTTTACACTCATTACAATCTCCTCATCTTCCCAATAGCCCCGTTCACTCCTGTTCGGACAACAATTAATTGGTGATTTTATAGATGGATTGCATGTGCTTCTGTGGTAAATGATAAGAGCCAAATTTTAATTCTATTTAGTTAGAGTCAATACATGGATTATTAAGAAATTTTCATGACATGTTTTGGATTATTGTTTCAAGATGAGTTTCTTTAGTAGAGGAAGCAATAGGGGAAAAAATACAAATAGGCCATGGTTCTCTATACACTTTGATGCTTATCCTCAAGAGATAAATCAACTTTTCCAAGATGGTTTCTTCAACCTAGTTGGCCGAGGAATTCTACAGCCTTAGCCTGATAGACCTCCTTTTCATCCCAGCCATAATTTTTCCGGAATTCCAATCCCTCCTCATGTATCAATGCGACCAAAACCGACCGTCAATGATGGTTGGAAAGACATTGTCCACCATAATACTGATCACCACCATGGTTGGCCCACTGCATCATTTCCATTACCCCCTCCACCACCAAAAAATCAAGTTCCCCAAGATGATCCTGTTGTCTCACCTGTGTAGTCATCACATGCCAGTAAAATATTAAGAATAGATGTACCTGAGCCTGTGTAGGATAAGGGATAAATAATAGCTACCCCCTTGAAATCATCCAAGGAATCTGCCAAATCAGTCTCCTCTCGCCTTCATCTTAAGGATGACTATTCTCATGTTATTAGTGCAGTTCAGCCTTGAGGCTCTAACCAGTCAAAGGCTACCACAAAAAAATCAAAAGGGGACGACAGTGAGAAGCGGCTTAATGCCTCACATAGTA
Source organism: Picea glauca (assembly GCA_000966675.3). Lineage (NCBI taxonomy): Eukaryota > Viridiplantae > Streptophyta > Pinopsida > Pinales > Pinaceae > Picea > Picea glauca. The sequence continues at coordinate 356,553 of JZKD02S2287311.1, read as the reverse complement.
AATATGGATTTTGATGATTATTAAGGTTTTATATGTTGAAGACAACATTTTTATTTTGATAAAGTTTTAGACAACAAGAATATATTTTTACACTGTTTCGGACAACAACATTCATTTGAAAATTTTTGATTGGACAACTTGGATATGATGCTATTTTTGAGGACATGATTATATTACATTCTGCTGATATTTATTATTTGAGTATATATATATGAAGCGAAAGTTACAAGGATATATTTTTGAATTGAATGATTTTGATATTTTTTATTTCAAAAGGAAATAAATGGGACTCACAAGGGGGCCCACCTATATAGTTATTATTTAAGACCCTTATTTATATATTATTATTATTTATTTGTCTCAAACTAATTAGTTAAGTTAATTTACTTAACTAAAGAAAGGTAGTTGAACTACCCTAATGTTGGCACAGGGGAAGACTCAAGGTTCAACTCTTAACAACGCACCAACAAAACCCCAACTACCGACCCTTTCGACAACACCTGTGAAGCAGGCGAAGTCTCACCCGAGGTAGAAGCAGGGGGGGTTACACAACGCAGGTGTCTGTAACCAAGCTGGGACACAAATATGTGATAATAACACTTCACAGAGTATTATGATAAAGCTAGGAAGTGAAATGCATTAGTTAATTCACATTATGAACATCAAAAAACATAATCTAAGATAGATCTAGTGCAATAATAACAAAAGATTATGCATTGTAAACACTTAGCACTTAGCACTCAGAATCAGATCTAGCATTCTAACATAAGTAATGCATTTAAGCAATACATACATATTAATTACACATCTAATCTAAGCACTAAGAAAAACACAACATAGATAACATTGCATAAAGGAAACCATGACACACCAGATATACGTGGTTCACCCTAGTGTGGGGCTACGTTCACCAACTGCTTCGCCTCTTTATTATGTGCTCGAATATTACATTCATTCACTCCTGTGCACTAAGCCACAGAGTCAAGCTTCACACCAGACAAGAGATCTGCGAACTGAGCACCAGATCCTCCTTCCAAGGCTAGGTAAAGGCACAGAGCCAACTCTCTATCAAGCACAAAGCCTTAACACACATATATTCCTTGGCACAAAGCCAATAAAAAAACTTGCACTTAGCTTCCTTGCTAGCTCAATTAATTTACAATACAATCTTATTTATTTATAATTTTACAAACCCTTACAATAAGGCCTAAACATGGGTAAACCCCATGGGCCGACATCCCATAAATCCATTACAAAACCCATATAAAACCCCTTACTAGATCCACATATCCCTAAAAAATGGGTGAGATCTGTGATCTCAGCTCCGTTTGGGCGCTCCTTCTTTGAACAATGTGTCGAAGTCCAAAAGTGGTCCAAATCTGACCAAGGTTTCCTCAAAACTTGGTCAAGGGCCAACAGACCCCCAACACTCACCTGTGACTCATCCCGAGTCACTCAGGTCCGGACAGTGCTGCTTTGAAGGCCTCGAGATTAACTCAAGTTGCCTCGACTTGCTGCTTCACCTGAGCCTCCTACTCCGCGAGCTCCTAGATCGTCTACTCTGTAACAAGCCCTTCCAGGCGCTGTTCTACTGCCGTAATCACTTGATCTAGTTGTGATCCCTTTCCATCAATTTCTTTTAATACCATGCAATATTCTTCTTACACATGTTGTAGCTTCTGCGTGGTTTCCATTACCTTTCCTTGGATGGTAGTGATCTGCTGCTATACTGTGCGTTTCTCTTGGGATATATTCATTCTTTCTACTATGGTGAGCAACTTCATCTATTCTTGCAACGAAAATGCCTACTGCTACGCCTCCTATAACTGTGCTTCTAGTTTCCTCAGCTTTGGATCCTCGGCGAGGCATTCATATGTCTATGCGTTTCTATCACTCAATTGTTTGCACTCCGATGTGAGGGATCCTATCTTTAATATCGTGTTCTTAGCAGTATCCTCCCTCTAGTCATGCACCTCCTGCAGTGTGCTTGGTACTGTTTGGGCCTCCAATTATGTTATCCTGGCTTGAAGCTATTGGATGATCTTAGCGAGCTTCACTATTTGAGCTTCGACTGACTCTTGCTCCTCTTGTGCCAAACATAGAACAAAGTGACATGCTTTACTCACTACTTCTTTTAACATGGCCTTCTCTATGAGCTATTTCTCCTTTTCCCTCTGTATCTAGGATTTTTCCTCCTAGAGCTTCGCCTGAAGCTCTGCTTTCTCTCTTTCCTGGGATGGTACATTTTCCTACGCTACTCTTAATTATGCTAAGACTTCATATTTCTCCCTTTTGAAGGATTCTATAGCCTTCTCATTTTCTTCTTGTTCTCTCTAGAAACGGTCTTCTGTCGTATCCACATTCCTTCTCAATTAGGCTGGTTCATCCCCCATTTCTGCAATCTGCGATGAGGAAGGCGCAATAGGTACTGCGCGGACCAAGTGAACAACTTGATGTACTTCCTTCAATTCCTTCTCGATTTTTCCATATAGCTCCTCTTGCTTCTATCCATATCTCTACAAGATGTCCTTAGAAGCATCCTCCATAGCTCCGTGAACCAGAATAATGTTGTCCTCAGTGAGTGTGGCCTCCAACTGGGTCTTATTAGCGCACATATTCTTCCTTGTTGAAGGTTTCTTTGGAGAAACCTTCCTATTCTGTGGTATTACTGTCCCAACGAGGGGATCCTCAAGTGAAGGGGTGGTAGCTTCGCCTCCTCCTTGCCCTTATTCTCCTTCATCTCCTCCTCCCTATCCTTCTTCTTTGTCTTCTCCTCCTCCCGACGAGCCAGACCCATTATCTTTAGAAGCATTTTCCTCCTCATCACTCTCTATATCCTAAAATTCCTCTTGCTTTTTCTTCTTCTTCGTCCCACTGGACTGTTCGACATGCTCAAATCGGGTGACTATGGGGCTTCCTATGGTGTCAGTGTCAGATAGTTATGCATCAGTGAAAAGTACAAGATATTCCTCCAAACACTCCTTCGTAATCTGCTCCATATATTCATTTGTCAGTTTGTAGTATGACTGTAGTTCTTCTTAGTTCTCATCTCTATGCGCAGTGATGTATATGAAATGAGGATCAACGCAAAACTTTTCTATTGGTCTGTACTAGTACAAGGTGCATGGTGTCAAGTGTGGGAATGATTTGATGGAAACCTTTAACTACTGATAGTATTCATGAAATACAACATTGGACTTCCACTACTTCGTCATGTCGTTGGTGTACCACAAGGTGGAAAACCTAGCGGCCAATGACTCAGAGGGTTCAAATTCTAGGAAGGTGGCTCCTTCAAGCATTTTCCAAGCGAAAAATGTGATCAAATTGATCAACCAACTGTAGTGGAAATTGTATCCCAAGTCCTGAGCTTCGTGGCAACCCTTGTCCAGCTCATTGACGAGGTAGTTTTCCCAATTCATCGGCATGCCCTCCACACATTTTCCTGCGAGGTCCACCACAAACCTAGTGACCTGTGTGGGGTTGTTCTTCCTTATGATCTTGCCAGCTAGGAGTTGGCAAGTGAGGTGCACTACACAATTCTGTATAGAGGATACCTTGTAAAATCGCTTTCCTTTTTTGACTTCTCCGTAATCTTCCTTGATGCGCTATGCCAGGGAACGGTTCGAGGCCTTTCTTGGATAAAATTGTTGAGGGTCAGGGCCTTTCACACTTAAAACCATAATCTGGTGGATCAATGCCGGATCCACAGTAATCCTTCTGTCGAGCCACATGTATCCGCCATGATAGCATGAAAAGACAACTTTAACACAAGCGTTAACCTCCTGGTGGTGGCCAAAATGCGAGATATTCATCACATTCAACACATTGGACTATGACAACCTCTTAATCCATGGATATGAGATGAGGCAAGGCTTCTTCCTAGTTATCTTCATGAGATAGCGGTGGGGTGCCAACATGGAATAGTTCTTCCAGTCTCCTAAATTGAATTCGTTGTTCTTTAATAGAGGGATCTATCCTAACTGACTCCCAACTATGCGTATTCCTTTCGGAATGTACACAGTGATCAAGACGTTCTCAAAATTGCAAGGGATTCTATCACGGTTAACAATGCCAGCCAAAGGTGGAATGTATTCAAGTAGAATCGATGGGATCTGCTTTGCATTAGCCAGATCACCGCGATGCTTACTTCGTTGCTCAGTTGTAGGGTTAACATGACCTGAATGATGTCCAGTCAAAGGGGAAGCCTGCAGTCCCCTAGTCGATGACACCTGAATACCTTCAGACATCGGTCTGTCAGCCATTAGCATCTTAAGGACTTCCTTGATAGAATTATCCAATTCACTTGGCTCACCCGACATTCTACCTTTTAAATAGATTGGTCGGGGTAGACAACCAGATAGGTGGGGTAGACAAATGGACATGCAGGGTCTAATTTTAGATAGCAGAGCTTGACACACAGACAATTCTCTTCTTGGCTTATTTAATCACAGGTAGAAAAAGTGGTCCCGACGCAGTGATCGGAAATTTAAATAAGCAGGGCATCGTAATGAATTCTTCCAACGTCCATGAATTCTTACATCAATGTGAATCTGTCCATTATGGCACGGTCTCAACATCCCAAAAGTGGTCCATCAGCCCACAAATGCATTTTCTAACCGTCCCAAAGCATCATTGTAATGGTTTGGGCGCATCCAATGGTCATATAACTTCACCAAGGTGAAGTCCCATTCTGCACGGACCTGCTGTTCCAGTGAGGCTAAAATCCTACGAACCTACCTCCTGCGAGGTTCCAGTATGCGAAGTCTTCCATCTGGTCTCTATAGCTTCTTGTAGCTTTTCCAACTTAGCTTTCTTTTTATTGAGCTTCCTTACCTTCTTTCTTTTGATCTGAGTCTCTCTAACTGTTTCTGGGATCCTCTTTCCATTTTTATTCTTATCTTCCTCTAGCGCAGTGGTTGCGCACTGTTGAGGTGCCCTCAAAGAGTTTAAAGTTAATATCCCTTTTCTTGACACTTCCTGGGTGGACATACTTTTTTCTTGGATGGATAGGTCCTTCAAGCCTTCTTTCATTCTTTCAGCCTTAACATCTAATTATCTTTTTTTTTGTTTCTCATGCGTTGTTACTTTATTCTGTTGCTTCAACTTATCCTCTCGTTCTTCTATTAGTTAGTCTATTTTTCTAGCTATGAAATACCTTAATTCTTTTTTTTTTTTGTCTATAGCTTCTTCCTTTGCTTTCCTTCTGATCTGATCCTTCTCAATCCAAGTCTTTCCAAACAAAAAGTGGGAAGGGAGAATTGTCCCCAACAAAATTGATGACTTCAAATTACTCTTCAGTCAATATTCCATGAACAATAATAGGTACATTAGAAACTCTTCCACATAGGGTTATCATCTTTCCGTTAAATAAGCCTATCCTTCCTAACAAAGGTACCACAATAGGCTTTCCCAAAATTTCCCAAGTTTCATCTGTCATAGTATTCACTTGTGTTTCTTCATCCAAGACACAATCTATGTTGAAGTCTTCTATTCTTGCACTTATGCACTATTTTTCTTTCATGATCTCTGGTAACCTGACATCTTTATGAGAATCCATCGTTTATTTCAACTGTAATATCACAGTTTGAACTTCCTCTGACCTTTTCTCTTTATGATTTTCTAATATGCCCCTGGTCTCTTGAATTTCTTCATAATTTTCTTGTCTCATGTGCATCCTTTCAACCTTATCAATAATCCTTGGACAATCCTCAACTTCATGACCAATAATATTACAAAAAAGACAAATAGGGCCTACCTTAGGACATTCCTTAGCAAGGTGTCCCGGTCTTCTGCAATTATAACATAATGTCAATCCACTTTTTCTTTTAAATGTTCCCCAACCTTTTTTGTATCACACACTTCCCTTATGATCATAATGTTGGACCTGCACTCTGCAAAAAATATTTCTAGGTTCCTGCATCCATTTATTAGTCCAAAAACTCTTTCTATGCATATGAATAACATATATTTCTTCATTTCCATTAAATTTACTCAAATCAACTCTTTCTTTCAACTACACCCTAGCCTTCAGACTAGGACAAAACCTATTAAACATACTTAAATTCATGCTTTCAAAACAAAAATTTTCACTTATCTTTCTCTTATCAAAGCACAAAGCTTGCTTCTTTAGTATCTTACCTCTTTTCCTCCGATCAAATTACTCTCTAGGAACAAAGATTCGCAAGTCAAGTAGAGTACTGTGCACTTCAACAATAGATCTATGCACAAATCTTCTCTTTTTCTTTTCTTCAGTTCCCAACTATCACAATTTTAGGTTTCGACAATGGAACTATTTGTTGGCAGAGGGGAAGAAATAGGGTTCAACGTTTGACAACGCACCAAAAAAACCCCAACTACCGACCTTTTCGGAAACACCTACGAAGCATGTGAAGTCTCACCCGAGGTAGAAGCAGGGGGGGTTACAGGATGAAGGTGTCTGTAACCAAGATGGGACATAGATCTATGATAATAACACTTCACAGAGTATTATGATAAAGCTAGGAAGTGACATGCATTAGTTTATTCACCTTATGAACATCACAAAACATAATCTAAGATAGATATAGCGCATTAATAACAAAATATTATGTACCATAAACACTTAGCACTTATCACTCAAAATCAGATCTAGCATTCTAACATAAGCAATGCATTTAAGCAACACATACATATTCATTACATATCTTATCTAAGCACTAAGCAAAACACAATAGAGATAAAATTGCACAAAGAAAACCATGAGACACCAAATATACGTGGTTCACCCTAGTGTGGGGCTACGTCCACCAACCGCTTCACCTCTTTATTATGTTCTCAAATCTTACATTAATTTACTCTTGTGCACTAAGCCACAGAGTCAAGCTTCGCACCAGACATGAGATATGTGCACTGATCTCCAGATCCTCCTTCCAAGGCTAGTTCAAGGCACAGAGCCAACTCTCTATCAAGCACAAAGACTTAACACACATATATTGCTTAGCAAAAAGCCACTCAAACTACTTGCACTTAGCTTCCTTGCTAGCTCGCTTCCTTTACAATACAATCTTCTTTATTTATACTTTTACAAACCCTTACAATAAGGCCTAAACATGGGTAAACCCTATGGGCTGACATCCCATAAACCCATTACAAAAACCATAGAAAACCCCTTACTAGATCCACATATCCCTAAAAAATGGGTGAGATCCACAATCTCAGCTCTGCCTGGGCGCTCCTTCTTCAAACAATGTGTCGAAGTCCAAAAGTGGGCCAAATTCGACCAAGGTTTCCTCAAAACATGGTCGAGGGCCAACATCTAACTTATTGAAGAGGAATAAAAGCTCAATGAGATGAAGAAACAAAGGGAGAGAATAAAAGGAGAACTATAACCATAAGTTTTTCTCTATGCCAGTGAGATATTTTCAACTTTCTGAGTTTACTAGAAATCTTAATCCTCTTGATGACAACAGGGTCTCATTGAAGGCAATAGGATTCAAAAATTGAATCACATATTTTAGCAACTTGTTTTAAAGGTGTATGATTTATCTTTGACAGTCTGTGTATTTTTGTTTGTGCGTGAAAAGTTTCATGAAAATAATATCTTGTAGAGTCATGTGACAACATTTTGTGGTAAGATGATCCAGATCTTTATCTTCAGTTTTCTTCTTGATTGCCATAGTATTTTTTTATGGTGCCTATCGAAGGCTTATAAGTTTGATTTTGGTCCCTACCCTTGCAGGGGTTTGTAGAGATAACTCAGTTTTGTATCTCAGAATGAAATAAATGAAAAATTAGATTAATGTTTCAGTCTCACACATGTGTTTTAATGATCTGGTTCATTCTTTTTCTTTGATATCCATATATATATATATATATATTGTATAATTTTTGTACACATTCATGTAACTTTGTTTAAGTTTACTTCTTTTGCATTGATATATACAACACATAAAAACCAACCTTGGTCCTTTGTAATTAATAATTATGGATGAAGCGATTGTTTTCGAGGCTATAAAGCTCAGGTGACATTCCCAACTATCTTGTCTTGGATCGACAAGATATGAAATGTTTGAGTAAGGTTTTCCATACCTTTTCCTCAACACGCACCAACTCTTGCTTGCATGTAACAAACCTGACCCCTAAATACCCTTTCTAGGGATGGGGCATCAAATTTTTGTTTTTTCCTAACTATCTCAAATCCTAATTCCAGGCTCTCCATTGGCTACTCTCACCATGAGATTTCTAATGATCGCCACCACACTAAAATATGAGCTCTGGTATGCAAGTTATCGCCTCTCAAAGTTATCCAGGCGTTATTAGTTGGGGTCTTCGGTGTTCGACACTGAACACCCCTTTTATTTCTCCCTGAAGTCCTGAAATCATGCCACATGGCCTTGGCCATTTGACGATCGATGTTCGACATTTTGTATTGAACATCCCTTTTTCAGTGTTCTATGTTTGACAACTAGCGATCAACGTCTTACGTTTTTGGTGTTTCGAAAATCAACGATCATCATTGAATGTTTGACGTTTGACGAATGGTGATCAATGTTGAACATCCCTTTACCATACTATGCCCAAATATTTTAAACTCACAAAATTATCCAGACTCCAGGAGTCCTGGACACGTCACCAACCACGTTGGCCAGGTAGGCACAAACTAGAAACTGACATGCGGCAAGCGCCAAGGGTGACACATGGCACCTTAGTTGCAGGTCCATGTCACCCGAAATGACATTAGTGAGCCACGTCAACCCCCGACATACATTCTTCTCACTTTTTTCAAATCTCATGGTTGATATTTTTCCACGTAGATCGATAGATCCAAAATTTTCGTTACTTCACAGCTATGGGATTCAAGGGTTTCCAACTCCTCACATCGCAAATACCTGAAAGATACAAGTCTCCGAACTCTCAGATATAGCACCACGTATCCTCTACCTATCAACGGTGGAGATTCACTTCACCGTTTGTGACTTTGTGAATTTTCACACCTTGAAAACTCTTGGCCAAGTTCCTATGGAGTACCAAGTATCTGGACTATAGGATCATTTTCCACGTAGCCTCTCATACAATGGCTCTAGTTCAACATACAACATTTTATAGGGGACAAGTAGGGGCCACATGTCGCTCCATGACCCGTTTCTAGTTGGTTGGGCTATCGAGGGGGGGGTCCTTAGATTAATGACTGAGAGGGATCCTAAAGGATCCAAGGATTGATGGTCCATGTCACTTCAAAAGTTTGACATTCAGGAGTTTCGACGCTAGACCACTCCTATTATCCTGAAGAGGAACTTCACCAAATCAATGAACACTACCCTTCCTAAGTCCAATCTAATGACTGAGGGAGGTATCCACTGGATCCCCAGATCTACAACCCTCATCTATTCATGAATTCATCCTTCGACTATTTTTTAGGGTTGTGGAGTCATAAGTTCTGAAGTACCGAAGCCAAAAGGTCTATCTCCTTTCGGACTAGTGTAGGGTTCCCAGACCCTGGTCATCTGGGTCCTTTGGAAATTCTTATAGACTAAGCGCTAATCCTTTTAGAATAAAATGGATTAAGGACATGGGCATGAGCCCTCGGTTAGATGGGTGGATAGTCTGAAGGAAACGCTCCTTTTTCCCATAGAGTTGAACTTGAAATTCCCACTAAGGTAAACTCAATAGGTCGGCATGACTTAGACGTTTTAGTTAATCCTACCTCGACTCACCCGTGGATTCACATTCCATAAATATCTAGCAGCTAAACTGAGGTAAACAACGACCAAGTAAATACAATAGTTTATAGAAGCAAATGAGAATTTATAATATTTGATCAAACACTGCAAGACTTAACCATAAACACATAAATTCAATCATCGCATCCAATGTATTACACAAGGTATGAAAATACTTATTAGAACTGGAAAATGTGAAGCGACTATTAGAAGGGGTGTCTGTTTCCTCCCAACCATAGGCACAACCACTCCTGACGAATTTACCGCTGGCCACCCCCGAGTTGGACCATGATGCTCTGAGAGATATTCTTTATCCTTGCTCACCAACAGTCTGGGATGTGTTGAGGGGTCTGATGTCTCTTTTAACTCAATAGAAGGAACCAACCCCACCTAAGATGCCCAATTAGATTCGTAAGAATTTTATGAGTGGTAAGGTTCTCTAGATTTGTGATTTGGCCGAATTTATTGATGGGATTTAATTGTGACTGACATATATGTATTTTCTGTTAATGTTTTTCCTCAGGTTAGGAAGTTCACTTTTTGGTTCTTTTCTAACATTTATAACAAAAGAAGGATAAAACTCTAAACTAGATGACATAGAGAAGCTAGCTATGTGTTTGTGGGGAAGGCTGAGTTTTAAGATAACCTTTATGCCCTAACACGTAGACGAAGAATATCTAAAAAAATTCAAACTAGCATTAATACCATTTTATTAGTGGACATTCAACATTGTCTGAGATAAGAGTTACATAAAAGAAACATACATGTGACAAGAAGCTAGTGCCAGAAAAGTAATTTCCAATGCTCTATTATCAATCACAAGTTAACACAATCGATTTATAGTAATCAATTAGAACAAAGTAACTGTTACAACATTATGAGATAACTTTAAATAATAGATACAACAACTCTTACTAAATACAACAACAAATATTGAATTCTAAGACAAAGATAACCCCCCTCAGTCCAATCACATTCACACCTTAGATGGTAGAAGTGTCTTTGGTTCTAAACAAAACTTCTTAATTAAAATGACTTGCACAAAAATAGTTCTCTTACACAATTCCTGAAAAATTCCTCTCCAAAACCAGCGACCTCTTGTTTAAGGTCGATGCCCTTTTTTATAACAAAAATTAACTAGTCTAAAAATAACTACTACAATGGTGTTAAATTGAGAAAACGCCACATGGCATATTTCATATATTTGTTCTCTTATGCTTATCTAGTGGTTCTACTGGAGTGGATTGTTCTTCTCATATTCTGACCATTTGGAGAAGATATATTCGCAAGTATTAGCATACAAAAATCTATGTCGAGCCATCGGGGCAGAGATGACCTCCTTTATCTCTATTGCCCATTCTTTATACCTGATTAGCTTGACACTTAAGCATTGTAATAATGTAAGAGATTTGATCGAGTGTTCCATGAACTTCTTCACTTGACCAGGGGTCATGCTTGAAATCTTCAAAATCTCAGCTTCACATGCCAAGTCTTGCTGTGTATGTTATATGAATATGTCATGCAAATCAACAAAATCCTTCGGTGGAACGAACTCTGGTAGGTCAATGTTTTTCATCTATCGATTGATTTTCTCCCAATTTTTTTCACACTCTCCCCATATTTCATGTATCTTTTGCTGAGGTTCCTGGACCATACTTACCCAATATTCATCTTTCTTCCTGATTCGGGAGATGTTGCTATCCATCAACAATAGGATGTCGTTCTCTTCTATGTCTTGACCTTTCTGTACTTTGCTGATGTAGTCGATCCATTCTAAGGCTTGATGTGCCTTTTTATACCATCACTACATGTCTTTACAGGTTTCCATCCCCATGAGGGTATCTTCTTGGAAGTCATCTATGCGAGCGATGAAGAAATCTCTTTCACTAGTGAATTCTGTATACATTTCTCAGAAATCACTCTTCAGGATTACCACTGCCTATGTCAAATTCTGGTAATATTCCGCTTGATGTCATAGATGGTCCAACTATTTCTTCATGGAAGTTATCTCCCTTTCATCCCTTCTTTCCCTGTCCAAAGTAGCATTGGTTATAGCCATACCTACTCCGATTAAATTAGTCATCTTAGCATTTTCTGTGTCAAACAATGTTTCTTTTGTGGTTATGAGAAGTGTGCTATCGAGCGTGAGCCTCCTTTTCTTGGTATTTCTTCTCATTACAACTTTTATTTTCCTTCCATATGCAATTGCTTGTATATCGATGATTTCATCTACTGGTTCAGAAATCTATTGTTCTCCCTAGGACAAAGTACTTCCTAGGCTTCCTACCATATAGAGATGTTCCATGACATGTTCTCTTAGTTCCTTGGCAAGGGAAAATTCTATATGTTCTGGTGACTTGGCCTCCTGTTGGTGATGGTCGACTGGTGGAGTCTTGGTCCTAGATGGGGAAGTAGGAAAATGATTGAAATTAGTTGGGGGTTCGGGCATTGAGATGCCGATTTGTGGCTACTGCATTTCTTCTTCTTGTTCACAAGCACCCAAATCATTTTTTGAGCTGTCATTCTGAGGCTATTTTCCCAATTGGTCGAGAAATTCATTATATAGAGTAATATTATCCTCATGGTCGCCTTCCCATGGATTTGGGATCAAATCATTGAAAGTTAGAGTACATGTTTCCCCCGGTTCTTCCTCTTTTGTGATAGGTACTGGGTTTATGTGCAAAAACCTATGAAATTTCCTCATCGTCATATATGGTAATTAATTCTGTGATAACAGTAGGTATAACCATCCCACTTGACGCTCTTTCTATCCTCCGTTGAACTATAGTAGTAACCCATGATCTTGTCTGTGGTGACATGAGGTTGGGGTTTTGGTGGTCAACGGTCTCCTCTGGTAGAATTATCTCTAAGACATTTATCTCTTCTCCATGATTGCTTGTGTCGGCTGGGGTAATCCTAAAGGGTTCTATCAAGGGGTTAAGTGGGGGATATTATTATAACCTTTGTATATCTCTTTGGTCTTCTTCTAGTAACAACATCCCCCTCCTTCATGCCTCTACTACTTTTACTGCTTTCTTTTCTTCTCTTACCCTAAGAGCTTCTTGAGCTATCTTCTCTATTGTCTCAACTTGCTCCTCCATAGTCATTTCTTTGAATCTGGTCATATTTAGGTTGGTCCTCCTATAGAGAACTTCCTCCCAGTCCTGAGTGCCCTCGGTGAAAATATCATCTTTGAAGCTATCATGAGCATATGGCCAACATGATGACACATGCGATGCGTGCTAAAGTACCAGGCCTTTTGGATCATGCTTGCAAAATCATCCTGTGGGGAATTGATATTCAAGCTGGTTCAACACCTCTTGTTTCATGTGTGTAATTTCATTTACCATGTAAGACTCTATATGAAATACATAGGGTATGAAATATATCTTCTTGTCCTTCACCAAAGTGGCATTATAGCCTTGCAAAATGGTCTGGTAACAAATTTATCCCACAATGAGACGGTCTGAGACATGAATGGGGGGAGTAAGTGTGGTGCACCAATAGCCCTGAACACTATGATATAAGTGTTGGTTTCTTCAAAATACCAGTGGCCTACTTTTCAAACCATCTTTTTGGCTGCCCCTGTAAGACTTGGGAATTCTTTTCTAAATATAATGAAATGTACTCGGGCTATGAACTCATCACATATCAGGGCATGAAATCTCTTTTACTTGTTCTCCCAAAGAATTCTAAAATAAACATGCACGTGTAACTCAACAACATGTCAACTCAGATTCATCCCTGTGAAAATGTTCCTTGAGAAGATCACGTCCAATAGGTATGATTCCATGTGAAAAGATGGTGTTTCTCCATCCTTTGGTGTCTGGGCCTGCAAGATGTTAGTGCTTAACGGTTTGGAAATGATGGATCCCCAGTTGAATATGCTCCCTGTGATCACCAAAGTATATTCCAGGGGAATGCATGCTTCCGAAAAATTGGAGCAATATTTTTCCCCATATAATTGACAAATCAAATCCATTAGATAAATATATGACTCTCTGAGGTTTACCATGCCATACCAGCCAATGCTCCTATTTGTGAATTTCTCATATTCTTTCCACCATGATACCATTAACCTACTAGTGTCATGGAACTCATAAAATTTGACCACAAAATATGTATTTAGTATTTCCTCTGGGTCTCTGAGATTGTAGTATTTTTGGACCTCTATTGGAATAAAAACACCAATACATTCACCATTTTCATTATTGACTATGCATTTCATCGCGTCTGTGTGGTAAATTATCCATCCCAGGGTTTCAATGCAGGGAAAATTTGGGGTTCGATAGGAAACCATATGTAGGTATGATCTCCAAATGTTTGGGAATACATGGTCATCCAACATCTTGATGCCCGGGTCACTATGTGGTATAAACTACGGGTAATATTCCTGGTTGATCTTGTTAAACAAATATCCGCAATGCAGGATCATCACTTTAGATCCAATTCTTTCCTCTGTGTTGCCGAACATTGGAGGCTAGGAAAAATCCTTTTTGGTAGATGTGCAGATAACTGGTTCTGCCTTTGAGGAAAAATCAAGCTCCCTTGTAGCATCTGGTGAATATCCTTCGTCAACCTCTACTTCCTTCCTTTTGGGTGTTCTTGGTGAGAGCCTAGTCATCATATTTCTAGGAGGCATTTTTCCTGCAGAAAAGAAAAAATTATAGTGAGTTGCCAGCCAACCATGACAAGTGTTATTGACACAATCGTAAGTGTAGAACTGATAAAGACAATGCTTACCTCTTGCTTGTAGGAAATTAGCCTGGTCTTACTGGTAATCAAAGTCAGAGAGTGAGATGTAACCTCCTTGACCCTTTCTCTTGCTCCTTCATCAAATTTAGGGAATAAGTGATTTTTGAACAAAAAAACATGTTTGGGTATGACTTTGTAATTTAAACGAAGCATATACTTACCTTGTCGCATCAAGTCATAAATTTGGGAGTGCAAATGTGATATATGAAATCTATTACAGAATTTGCACCATGCTTAGGATTAAATGAAATGTAGGCTCACGATGCAGGAGCATTTTTTTCATAGTTCATCAGCGAATTCAAATTCCAACGGTTGGATGACACGCGGGATTGTGGTATTAGTTGCATGAAAATTTAATTTGTCTACCAAAATGAAGAAATCTGTCTTACCTCAGCTAGGAGTCTCCCATCGAATCACCAAGCCCTTTTTTCACTTACTAGCATAATCGATATAGGGGATATATGGTGCATCACAGATCAATTGGGGTTGTTGGTATCAACGGGTGAAAATTTGAACTAAGACAAGGATCTCAGTATTGTAGCGATCAACCGATAGTAAATGAGCGTATCGACATCGGTGGGTCGAATTTGTCATTGTTTCGTTGGTGCATCTAGGAAAAAGTTCCAACACCGACCAAAACCACCATACAATGCTGACTTGGAAATGATGACATGGATGTACAAATATGACACGGGGGAAAATACTGAGTCATACAAATTACTTATGCAGCAAAGAAATGTGGCTGTTGATTTTGACCTCTACATGAGAAACGCCCTTTTTTTGGCATCAATGATTTTATTTAGACACACAACCTCAAATACAACATCCTATCCTGCTGATGCCGATGATGTATCAATGATTGATGATCGATGATTTTCTAATGGTTACTTCTTCGCAGTTTCATTCTTTCAGATTTCACCAACTCCAGAAAAATGTATCGACGATTGGTGATCGGAGGTTCATTATGGCCTATGTTAGTGATTTTTCCTTTCGTATTTCACCGATGCCGACAGTGTATCGATGATATTTTTTTTAGAAATCTTATTTGAAAGACATAATCAACGATCAATGCGCCCTTTCTTCCATTTTTTGATGCCGATGATACATCGATGATCGACGATTATCATTTTTATGTGGTCATTTTATTGCTTGGATTGTGTCGATGCCAATAATAGGCACGTGGCTCAAAATTTTAGCTGTGTATACATAGTTAAAATGCCAAGTTTTCTTAGAGAAAAGTTCAATTTGTTCAATAACTCCAAACCAAACTGAATATGATCAATGAAAAAACATAATCAACACATAACCCCATTGATTCCTACAGAACTGACTAAACTCAAAAAGACAAAGTGGTACCCAAAACGAAAAACTTCACAAAACGTTTTGGTGTGCTGAGTGCTCAACAAATGGAGATTCTCTAGGTGAAAACAAAATCTTTTCTCCTTCCCTTGTACGTGGCCTATGCAAATTGGTTGAGAAACCAAGTGGAATTATTCTATTTGTTTTCAACAAAACTTTTTCTATCAATGTGTACACAAGCTCCCAAGTCTGCGAATCCAGATCCTCCTTTGGGGTTTATGATTTTCCACCCTCTTTCCTTTTAACCTCAATCCATGTCCTTTCTAGACAAGAGCCAGGTATGACATCCATTGGCTTGAGGCCATTTAGCTATCCTTCCTTACTTATGGTGTTTCTCTGCTTCCAACGAGTGTCCATAGCCCTGACGGAGTCACCCCGATACCACAAACCTTGCTTCTCTTCCAGCTAGCATCCATAGCCCCAACAAATTTATATGCATACTCTCTCAGACTTTGCACTCCTTTTAATATGGATCATTTTCTTCTCGAAGAAATTTTGAGAGTTATTCAGAGAGGAGGATATCTGTTTTTTGACAAGGTGAAAGTGTTAATGTGGAGACTTTTCCTAGCTGTATCCATAAGTACATGTGATCATTTCCATCTATCCATCTTTCCATTTAGAATTACTAGGCCACTAGGAAGATAGTTCATTGCTTCCCTAGGTAGTATTCTTTACAAAGATAAATATGATTTTTGAAAATTTGTATTTTCCTAGTGTCCCTTATTTTGCATGTCATTGTAGGTCAGGAGTAGAGCCTGCTTCACCATATTTATTAAAGTCAACAATTTCTTTACAAAAAACAACTTAAGTAAAAGAAAATAACAAGCAAAAGAAAGAAAATAAAAAGAGTTTGCAGCCGGTCTTCCCTAAAATCACATACTTATCCTGATCAAAACGTATGCTAAAAAGAAACAGAAACTCAAACAAAACATCAAAAGACACATTTTTTTTAGGAGAATTATTGTTTTAAGGCCTGACCATTCACTGGGAGGGTGTCATATTCCCCCCTCATATTTTGCAACCGGTATGTGCCTATCCCGATCTTCTCCGTCAGCTGAAAAGGTCCGAGCCATAGATTTTGGAACTTTGAGTGTTTTCCTTTGGACTCGTTTGCTTTATCCCACTTCAAAACTAGGTCTCCTACTTCGAAACATTTTTCTTCAGATTTATGTTTGTTGAACCATCTTTTAACTACCTACTGATGAGTGGTGAACTTAACTTTATCCCTTTCCCTTTCTTCATCCAACATGAGAATGGTCTCAATACTTTTCTGTAGAGAGGATGAGGGCTGACCTCTTGATGCCTGGGAAAGCTGTAAATATGGAAGGTATAATCCGTTTGGAAGAATGGCTTCTTGCCCATATACTAGAAAGTAAAGAGAGTTTCCTATAGATTCTTTAGGTGTTACTCTATCGGGCTATAGGGAATTATGAAGTAAATTATGCCAATTCCTTATATTTTCAACAATTGTATTTTTTAAAATTATTACTAGGATTTTGTTAGTTGACTTTGCTACCCCATTCCCTTGTGGATAACAGTTTGTAGAATATCTTAATATGATCCCCTTATCAAGAGTGAATTCTGTCAAGCGCATGGAAGATAAGTAGGCAACAATGTAAAAAATGAGGACGGAGGGAAGTCCAAACCTTGTTATCAGCTGTTGTTCTAAAATTTGTATTAATGCCTTTTAATTCATGTGCATGAGAGGGATATCCTCTGTCCATCTTGGAAAATAATCTGTAGCAGTCAATATATATTTATGTTGTTTCAAAGAATTGGGAGTAATTTCTCCTATGATGTCTATTCCCCATTGCTCGAATGGTCTAGATATGGTCACCGATTGGAGTGGAATGGTTTCTCTTTGTTCCCTATCGACGCTGACTTGACAAGTTTTACATTTTCTAGCATATGCATTAGCGTCCCTAAACATAGTGGGACAATACTAACCAACCCTTAGTATTTTATAAGATGTGGTTTCTCCTGCAAAATTCCCACCTTCTAGGCCATCATGAAGTTCTCTTAGTACCTTTTCTACATCGTCATGTTCAATACAACTAAGAATTACTCCATCATAGTTTATGCAGAAAAGCACAAAATTTATGAGGTGATATTGAGTGAATTTTAACTTGATGGATCTCATTTCTCTAGGGTTTAGGTTTTCCAGACAAGACCCATGATGCAGGAGATAAGACAAGTTTCCATACTAGGATTTGTGCCCGAGAGGCACATATAAGGCTTCACCGCACCATAACTATACCTAATTTTCCCAACCCAGGTCATCTATGTTAATCATATCTTGGGCCTCAACAACCAGTTTACACAATCCCTGTCCTTTGACTGTTTTAGTAGGTTTTGTGTCTAGATCAAATTCCTGATTGATTTCCATCCAATTTCCTCTCCTTTCTTCCATCTCCTGTTGGGTGAATAAATATCTGAGTGTGGGGTGAGGGACTATGAATTTGGTGTGATTCTTCAAGATATCGGATATGAAATGTTTGAATTCTTTATATATTGCGTAAGCCTATTTGTCTATAGAAGGGTAGTTTAGTTAAGCTCCTTGGAGGTTGGTGCTCATAAAGGATATTGGTGCTTCATTGTTTTCATCATCCTTTTGGGTAAGTACTGCAACCAAGGATTGCTTAGAAGTAAAGGTATAAAGAAAAAAATCCTTGCTAAAGTCAGGGCTTCACAACACTGATGCTTGGGATATTCCAATTTTGATGTTATTCAAAGATCCTCTCCTTTCTTTATCCCATTTAAACTCTGCATCCTTGCGAATCATTTTTTGTAAAGGTTTAACAGTTTCAATGAATTTAGGAGTAAATTTTCTCACAAAGTTGATTTTCCCGTAGAAAGATTGCATGGCCTTCTTATTGTGAGGAAAGGGGATTTGAGCTATCACTTTTATTCTCTCAGGGTAGATTCTAATTCCCCCTTGATATATGATATGACCTAGTAGTTTTCCTTCCTCTACACCAAAGATGGTTTTTTTAGGGTTCAATGATATTCCATACTTCCTACACCTTTCAAAAATATGAGTTAAATGATGAATATTGTCTTCCTTGTTTTTTGAGTACACTATTACGTCATCTAAATAGACTACCACACACTTGTTAATCAATCCCCTAAAATCTACACCCATGACACTATGTTACACATAAAAAATACTCACTTTGATAGTGTCGCAAGTGTCACATTTTTCTCACAAGTGTCGCAAGTGTCAAAGAAAGCACACTACCATGATGCCTATGTTGTGCCTATAATGACATGAGAAGGACACTTGAAACACCTCAAAAATTTGATTTGGAAGAGGAGAAATGAGTCAGCGGGCTCATGAACCTTTTGCCATATGAAAACACTCAAAAAACTAAGTTTTTGAAGGAGAGAGCTCCCCTATACCTCTTCTGGGAGTGTTATAAAGATTCTTTGGCCCTTCTGGGGGGGAACTGGAGTCTTTATGAGTGTTGTCATCCCCCTTAATCCTACTGGGGAGCGCTACAACGCTCTGATGGCCCTTTTGAGGGAGCACTGCCTATTCTTGGTAGTAGTTAAGTTGTTGAGATAAATGGGGGAAGCATCCTTTCATTCTTGGAAGGAAGTTGTATTCGAATACTCAATAAAGCCATGGTCTTAGGGCAGAACCCTAACTGAAGGAGGAAAATACTCAACTCACCCCAAAGATATCTCAAGCTATAGAGCCTCTCCAAAGGGATATAAGCAAGCTTTCTCATGGTGAAAGGGGACTCGAAAGAGGGAAGAATTAGAAGCATGAAACCTATGATCTCATGGGAAACTCACAGTGAACTGGAGGAGAGTAATCAATGAA
>JZKD02S2287311.1:308790-320223 GCA_000966675.3 Picea glauca | reverse complement strand
TCCGAGCGATTCAAACACAGTGTAACAAAAGACATAAAAGAGACTGGCATTCATCAGGCAAGAAGTCTCAGGAGTGCATACATAACCAGAGTATCAGTGCTTCATTAAAGATTTACAACCGGGAGCTCAGCTCAACCATCGATAGATACAAAAATGGTGAAAACGCCTTCATATACTCAAAACTAACCACATCAACAAAACCGAGATGTAGCATTGAAAGCTTTGCATCTGCATGGCTTCTGACAACACGGAGCTGCAATCTTTGAATGGTCGTGCAACTTATGGCAGACACAATCGATCTCCTGATAGTTTCTCCGACGACTCGACGTGCCTTTAATTCATTGCAGGACCTTCCCATTATGGCAGAGATGATGTCTAACCACCATCAACCACTTCAATAGCTGCTTCTTGGGATCGAGGACGATCTGGACAACTTAGCACCTTGGGATAAGGAGGGCTTCTCGCGCTGCCACCTAGGATAATTGAAAGGCTTGGTGGAGAGGCATGGCACCCAGCGCGGAGAATAGGGCGCATGGTAAAAAGGGGGGAATGGCATCCGATTATAAGGGCATGGAAGAGGAGTGGCGAGGTGTGAGGAGGGTGACAGAGGATGGTTCATGGTGAAAAGCCTCGGGAGGAAAGAGGGAAGGCGAGAGATAACGAACTCGCCTTTTGGTGAGGGGCCGACGTGAGGGACACATGGTGAGCGGCGAGTGGACGACTAAAAGGAGGGGGGATGGAAGAGTGACACATGGAAGCATGAGAAAGGTGGAAAGGAGGACGTCATGGCGAGGGAAGAGCCCACGCTAGCTAAAATCAGAGTGGCTGAGGAGGACGAGGCTGTCCAAGCACCGTTGATCTGGGCGCTGAAATTTTGGTCGTCGAAAGATGCTCTGTCGATTCCGGACCCCCCCCCCTCCTCTTAAAGGTAGAAAGGCAGGGGGGTCTGGAATGGTCTTTATCGCCGTTGATCCGGGCACGCCAATCTGAACCATGGGAGAGTTGCACCCGTGATTCCGGACCCCCCCCCCGCTTAAAGGTCGAAAGGCAAGGGGGGTCCGAAATTTGCTATGCGCCGTCGATCTAGGCGCGCAAAATCCAGCCATCCAAAAGTGACCCATGTTTAATGCAGGTGTGCTTGCACCCAAAACTTAGGATAAGTGGGTTTTGACCCATTATTTTGCAATTTAACCCCTTTGTAAGAAATATTGCTAACAGATACATGAAAAAGGAACCCACTGGAGTCTCCTTTAAGCTCTTTTCAGACTCTCTAAACATGAAAAGATTGTTGAGTGATCTTGCTTTCTTTCCCACTTGTTAAACGGTTTGAAAGGGCATCTTTTGAGTGATAATTTATCTCTTTTTCGGCCTCGCGAGACTAACATTACAAAAAATGACAACACTGAAGTCATCTTTAAGTTCTTTTCAGACTCTTTAAAGATGAAAATATTGTCGAGCACCTTGTTCTCTTCACGCTCATTAAAGTATTTGAAGAAAACATCTGTTGAGCGATAGTTTATCTCTTTTTCGGTCTCATCAGACTACTTTACAAAAAAGGAATTGAGAGAGTTATCTTTTAAGAGTTTTTCCAGACTCTATAATCATGAAAAACCTTCGATTTTTCTATCTTTGGACTCGCTAAA
Organism: Picea glauca; assembly: GCA_000966675.3. Taxonomy (NCBI): domain Eukaryota; kingdom Viridiplantae; phylum Streptophyta; class Pinopsida; order Pinales; family Pinaceae; genus Picea; species Picea glauca. The sequence goes on along the minus strand of JZKD02S2287311.1, from coordinate 318,580 downwards.
CAAAACATCTATAGGCCCATATGGGATCGAACCCTTACTTCTTCCAGTTCGTTAAACAAAGGAAGAGGAACTTACCAAAGGTGGGTTTTATCGAGCATGTGTTATCCTCCTCGAGCTCGTTAGATTAAAAAGAGGTACTCGTCTATCTGTATGGGGGAAAAATTGAAAGAAGCAAGCCAAGCAGTTTTTGAGAACATTACCAAGTAACTCTTAGAGTCACCTTTGAACATGGCACTTTGTTTTTGCACGCATTATAATCCATTGAACCTCTGCACTGAGCCAATCCTTTGAGTTTCTTTCACTCCTCTGGGTCACCTGACGTAAGTCACAACATCCACTGCATCATCAAGTTTTGGTCCATGTCATGTTTCTGCTGTCGTGCCTCAGTGTTCAAGGGAAGTATCCGCCTCGAGAGTCAGCCATCACAAATATCTTGTCTCAATACCCATGTCATTTCATGTTCATGTGATCTACCAATTACATCTCTGTGTCCATTTCGTGTCGTTTATGGGGATACATCAAGGCCCTCCTTCGATGAGTCTATTCCTGTCGACTCCAACACATTATCCAGGAATTAGACTTAGAAACCAGTTATTACTTTGGGACCTGCATGCCTCAATGGTAGGCCTCCTCACATTCGACAGTGGGTTTACATCATTGAACTCTGATCGGATGATTCCATGGATGTTCGACTTTAGCTCATCCATTCACATTCATTGGAATGTACTAGGGTACCTTGGGAATCATTGACATTAATGGTGATCTCCCTCGTGCTTGTTAACGGTTTACAACATTGACCGATAATCAAGTGGTTTCTGCCATGTTCGACATCAAGACATCTATTCACATGGTTAGATTCGTACTGCATCAGGATCGGTAAGAAGACCCTGGTTTGAGTGATCAATCTGATATGTACTTTGCCTAGGTTGCGATGGAGTTTCTCTTGAACAATGACACATATATTGTCACATAGATCCGCTTTGTATTGGTCGTGGCTATGTCTTGTCATATCATAGATCCACTGTGTATTCTTCGTGGCTACAATTAGTTCATGTCATAAGAGTATAGACCCACAATGTATTTTCAGTGGCTATACCTTTTTATCAATATAATTATGGATCCATAGTGTATTTTATGGCGTCCATATCTCGCAAGTCTTGATCACCCAAGCATAGGTATGCTTGCCTTGGGTTTGAAACATGTCATAATATTTGTTGGATGTTTGTGTGCATCTTCTGTCAGGTTCCCTGTGTCTATACCCTTTCTTGAAAGTCTACAAAGCATTTCAATTATCATTTCCTGTCTTCTAACTTCATACTTTGGGGGGCAATCTGTTACACATAAAAAATACTCACTTTGATATTGTTGCAAGTGTCGCATTTTTCTCACAAGTGTCGCAAGTGTCAAAGAAAGCACACTTCCATGATGCCTATGTTGTGCCCATAACGACATGAGAAGGACACTTGAAACAACTCAAACATTTGATTTGGAAGAGGAGAAATGAGTCAGCAGGCTCATGAACCTTTTGCCATCTGAAAACACTCAAAAAACTAGGTTTTTGAAGGAGAGAACTCCCCTATACCTCTTATGGGAGCATTATAAATATTCTTTGGCCCTTATGGGGGAGTACTGGTGTCTTTAGGAGTGCTAGCACCCCCTTAAGCCTACTTGGGAGCGCTACAATTCTCTGATGGCCCTTTTGAGGGAGCGCTGCCTATTCCGGGCAGTAGTTAAGTTGTTGAGATGAATGGGGGAAGCATCCTTTCATTCTTGGAAGGCAGTTGGATTCAAATCCTCAATCAAGCCACGATCTTAGGGTAGATCCCTAACTGAAGGATGAATATCCTCAACTCACCCCAAAGATATCTCAAGCTATTGAGCCTCTCCAAAGCTATATAAGCAAGCTTTCTCATGGTGAAAGGGGACTGGAAAGGGGGAAGAATTAGAAGCATGAAACCTATGATCTCATAGGAAACACATAGTGAACTGGAGGAGAGTAATCAATGAAGTTTCTATCATCTGGATTGTGTATCTTTCGAGCAAGGGTTAGACAAAGGGGATTTGACGAAGCTGCTGCATTCACATCTACGACTGTAAGTTACTTCTGTCATTGTTCTCATCAATATGACACGCTTGGCCCGTTTCTTTCTAGTTTGTGTTTGATCTCACATGAACTTGTCTCTAATAGATAGGTCTATTTTCAAGCTAATCTCAGTAGAGTAGGAAGTGGTTGTACTATTGTTTGTCTACAGGGCTTATCGAGGAGCGAAATATTGGAGCTCAACTTGGAGCATGCAGGGACATACGTAAGCAAAAGGTACTTATTTTCTCCTTCCTCCTCATACATCAGTTTATATAGATCTAAAAGGAAGTTAGTGTCCATGATAAGCGTCTTCTTTCTTAAGAGTTAAGATTCTAGCTCTCAAGAGGAGATCTACCTATCCGCAAGGAGATTTTCCTTCAACACACTATGGAAGGTTTCTCCTATGTTAATCAACCCAAAAGGCATGTGTTTATAAGAAAAGGTTCCCCACTTGGTCTGGAAGGTAGTTTTTAATTGATCATCTTCTGAAACCAGGACGTAGTTATACCCCGAGAAACCATCTAGGAGAGAAAAACTTTCAGAGCCAAATATTGTCTGTAGGAGCTATTCCATGGGTGGGATTGAATAGTTATCCTTCTCCAATGCTCTGTTGAGGTGTCTGAAATCCACACATAAACGAATCTCCCTAGAATTCTTTCTGACAGGAACCGGATTGGCTACCCATGTAGTGTGTCTTACCTAAAAGATAATATTGACATCTAATAATTTATTCAACTCTTGATACATCAGGGGTTCCAGAGATGGGTGGTACTTCCTAATATTTTGTTGAAAGGGTTTTACTCTTGAATTTAACAAGATTGTGTGTTGGATATTGTGAGTATCATAATTTTTCAATTCCCGATAGAACCATGCAAAGACATTGATATTCTTTGAATAGTTTGAGATAAGATTTCATGTCTTATTTGGAGACTATATTACCCAAATTAACATTCTTGGGGTTTTCAGGGGTTCCTAGGTTTATAGTTTCGTATATAGGACATGAGCTCCTTGTTTTTTCATTATTTGTCCCCCTAAATCTTTCCCTTAGGTCAAACAAGTTCTCCAGATTAGCCACTCCTTTTGGTATTGTGTGAAACTTTAGTTTTTCATCGGAGTGATTTGTTCCCTTTTTCTATTCATGGAGATTTTATTCTATAAGTAGTTCTTGGAATATTTCATCATCAATGGTCAAATCCTTAAAATTCTCATGGTTAGTCAAGAAATCTACAATCTATTCATGCCCTTCAAAGAATTTCCAGTTATAAATGTTTTTAGGAACTGACGGTTTGTACAATAGTTGCACTGCCTACCTTGAGTCTTCATAGTCTTCTAAAGGAGATAATCTTGAGGCTGTGGTGGATAAGGAAAAAACAAGAGTATTTTTTGTCCTGGGAAGAACGATAATGTTGAAAGCCTAAAAATTTCTTATTAGCCGGTGTACCTCTTGCTAGTAATTTCTCAAGTGAGGTGAATTGCAATGGATAGTATTCTTTATTTGTCTAACGATAATTTCAGAGTCTCCAAAAACTTTCAATTCTTTGATGTTTAAGTCGATGGCCTTCTTTAGTCCTTGGACTAGAGCTTCATATTCAACAATGTTATTAGTGCATTCAAATTATAATTTGTAGGATAAGAAGTTTTGTTTCCCCTTTGGGTCAATGAGGATACATCCTGCTTCCGACCCTTCTTGTGATTTAGAACCATCAATGTACAACGTCCAAATTTGTGGGGGGAAATGACTAAATTCTTCATGTCTAGATATTTTTTCACTCTCATCTTCCTTTTCTTCTACTCCTATTGGAGAATCCTGATAGAGGATGCTTTCATCTGCAGCTTCTAGTAAGTCTACTTGAAAAATCATTTCATATTTTTGTGTGGGAGGTATGTTAGACATGTGAGGGGAGAAATTAACGAAATCAGAATCATAGGAGTAGTTTTCTAAAACAGGGAAATTTGTTGATGAGGGTTCATTTGGGGTATCTAAATCAATGAAGATATGTTTGAGATATCTTTCTCTGTCAATCTTGATCACGTTTTTATGTTCTTTTAATGGCAACCAAAGGTGAGCCTAGTTGGTACTAAAGTATCCGTTTAATTTCTCAGATCAGTCTTAGCTAAGTAATAGTTCATAGGCCTCTAGGATGTCTACTACGATTATCTCAATTACATGAAAAAATTTGGGGTGTGTAGAAATTATGATAATAACATATTTAAGTTCCCCAATGACCTTTACCTGAGTCCTATCTAGTTGTATAACGTGTTTATCACTTTTGAGTGGGGTTGAGTTAAATTTATTGTAGCTTGACAATGGCATGACATTTGAAGATGCCCCTGAATCGACTAGGCAATTATGTAGATTTACGTTAAAAACTTCAAATGTCTAGAGGAAAGGAGGAACAAAAGGCCTTCCTCTTTTGTCTAAAGAGAAAGCATTCACACTTGGCTTATTTGTTGAATCTATGGGAGATGGGACCTCATGTTGATTAGTGCTTGTTATAGGGGTATCTTTTGATTTTAAGGCTTGCAACAAAAATCCTTTTGTTGAGGGATCCTACACATTTCCATGACATAAACATTAGCCTTGATCTTCTTCAAGTGTTCTACCACATTGTAGTCTAGTTTAGGAGCTTCCTGTGTGTGTATGTTTGTGGGGTTTCCTTGGGGAAAAATTAACGGTTTTGGGTGATCGGTCATTGGTTTCCCTCTAGATAACTGAGTAGTGGTGGGATTACTTTGGACATGTTGACTTGTACCTCATGTCTGTACAACTAGAAATTTAGTGGGAGGTCCCTGCACTTCAATGATGTCGTTCAAATCCATCGGGTGGTTGGAATCCCATAACAGCATGGCTGTCTTTTCTGGTGGCTCTTGACTTTATTGATCGAAGGTGTTTATTTCCGAGCTACTGGGTTGTTCAGTTAGAGAGAATTCATCTAGGAATCAATTTTCCATTAGATTCATAGCATGTACCCATTTGGGGAAGTCTCTTTCTGAATGGTTTTCTTGATGATATGTGGAGAAAGAGTAAGATGATATGTTCCCTGAGTCGACGTTTAAGTTAGCTAGGGGAGGTTCTATAGATTTGAAGGGTGGATTTATTTTTAAAAAGGGTTTATAAGGTCTTTGATTTTGTTTTCCCTCCCCAACACTCCTTTTCATATCTACGATCTCAATGGAGAGTTTTTTTATCATTAGCTACATGTTTTCTAGATCTCCTCCTTCTTTATCAGGACTTGGTTCTGTTTGTTTTCCCAGGGGTCTTGTTAACAAAAGTCCTCTCTTAGGTAGAGGTTGGGTTTATTTTTTTTATTAGTGAGATCTGACCTTCTTTGCATCCTTTCATTTGGAATTCAACCGTTTTAGCTTCTTCAAAATTTTTGGCTAGGGTATGTTTGACAACCCTTTTTATGAACATGGAAATAAAAGCAGGGAGAGGATTAACATATACTTCAATCTGCAACTCCTGAGTAGGTTTAGCCTCGGGTTGGAATTTGTTCAAAATGGTGGTAAACCTTTGGTTGAAATCTTTAACCTTTTCTTTTAGACTCATAGTGGTGGAGAAAAGTTCATCCATTAAAGCTCCTGTGGTAGTTTCTTTGACAAATTTGTCCAAAAAATCCCTTTGAAACTTTGTCCAGCTAGTTATAGAACAAACTGGAAGGTTAAAATACCAAGTTGAGGTTGAATTTTCAAAGGTGTAAGGAAAAAGTATACACACTACATCTTCGTGTTACACATTCATCATCCTTATAGCCAATGTGAACTTCTTAATATGGTCCTCAAGTAATCCATATGTTTCAGGGTCAAATTTAGGAAGTAATTTTTTTGGATGTCTAGGTAGGTTATGCATCCATCCTGGAATCGCCAAAGCATCTCTTTCCAACCATGGTTGGTTGTATTGAGGTTGATTTCCCCTTTTTCCATTGTTATCAATATTATCCTCATGTCTTCTGATTCAGAACATGAGCAATCTGAGTTAGACCCTTCCTCTTTAGATTCAAAATCGCCAGGTTCAGAGTAGTTACCAGCTGGTGTTTCAAGTATCAGATTAAGGGGTCGTTCGATCTCAGTGAGGGAAAAATCTATTAGGTCTTCTACCATGTGAACAAATCCTTGGCCAGGGGTGTCAACAACTAGTCTGCTTATTTTTCTTCTTCGAGGAATTAGAGGAGATAAAGGTAATGCTCTGATTTTTCGAGGATAAGTTCTAGTGATTCTTATGAACTTATTTAACTCCTCGTGGGGATGAGCGTAAGGTATTTTAGGGTACATGTGTTCTTCCTCTTCATGTTTAGGTGAGTTACTCGTATCATGAGTACTCTCTATATATGGGTTGTCTTGAGAGTGAATAGCCATGCATGTGGGCTGTTTTGAATCTATAGGCTTTCAAGAATATATTATCATAAATATTATTATCCATTCGTTCATTCAGGACCTCCTTCTAGAGACATTTTTGTTGAGGGGTCCGATGTACCTTTTAACTCAACAATAGGAACCAAAACCCACGTAAGAGGCCCAATTAAACTCAAAGCGTTTGATTAGTGGTAAGGTTCTCCGGATTCGTGATCTGGCTGGATTTATCGATGGGATTTAATTGTGATTGATAGATATGTATTTTCTATTAAGCCTTTTCCTCAGGCCAATAATTTTTCTTTTTGGTTATTTTCTAACGTTCTTAACAAAAGAAGGATAAAAATATAAAATAGATGACAAAGAGAAGCTAGCTATGTGTTTGGGGGGAAGGATAGGTTTTAGGATAACCTTTATGCCCTAGCATGCATAAAAACAACATATAAACAACTTTGAACTAGCATTAATACCATTTGATTAGTGGACATTCATCATTGTTTGAGATAACAGTGACAAAAAAGAAGCATACATGTGACACGAAGCTAGTGCTAGAAAAGTAATTTACAATGCTCTATTATCAATCACAGGTTAACAAAATTGATTTATAGTCATCAATTAGAAAAAAAGAACCGTTACAACATTACACGATAACTTTAAATAACATATACAACAACTCTTACTCAATACAACAACAAATATTGAATCTAAAGACATAGATAATCCCCCTTGGTCCAATCACATTCATGCCTTAGATGAAAGAAGTGTATTTGGTTCTAAACATAACTTCTTAATTAAAATAACTTGCACATAAATAGTTCTCTTACAAAATTCTAGAAAAAGTCTTTCTCTCCAAAACCATCGACCTCTTGTTCAAGGTCGATGCCCTTATTTGTAACAAAAATTAAATAGTTTAAAAATAACTACTACAGTGGTGTTAAACTGAGAAAATTCCACGTGGTGGATTTCATCTATTTGTTCTCTTCTACTTATCTAGTGGTTCTACTGGAGTGGATTTTTCTTCTTGTACTTTGTTGTTGGGGAAAAACACCCTACAGACTAGCAAATAGAGTTCAGACTTTGCATGCAGATATGACCGAATAGAAATTACTTTCTACCTTCATCCCTAGATTTAAATCCCCTTTTCTTAGTAAATGCATGGAAAGATCAACCTACCTTGTTATCGACGTTCGATGTCGATCTTTCGTTGTGCTTGATTACTTGTTCGCAATACTCCTTCCAAAGCTGACCTGCATTCAAGATGAGCAACAACTATGCATGCATACTACTTATATACTAACGGGTTAGAAATCAAACATAAACTAATCAAACCATAAAAAGTTCATGAATTGGGACGGGAAAAGAATTCTCTTTATTACTTAAAATGAGTCAACTTACAAAAGTTGAGACCAGCCACTGCTCCTTGAACCTGATCCTGGGCTCCTCTTCTTTTGTCCTTCAACTGCTTTGCTTTGAATCTCCTTTAGCATAAGGAAAGGCTAAAGGGTTGGGACAATGGAATACGTAAATGGGCAGAGTTTATTTGCTAGATTTTTCCTCTTCCAAATGGTAACCCTACCCCTTCTTTTATAGGCTAGAAGGAGCTAGGTATTTGGATGAACCCTCGGCCATGCATGGCCAAGAGTTTCAGTTAACTCACCCATAGCTTTTTGTTCTGTCGGAAAATTTCCTTTTTTCATGCTTTTGTCGATTCACATAGGTTGTTTTGGGTCGGCCAGCGTGTACATGCATGCAGCAATGGATTAGGGCACGTGGGCCTTTATAAAAGAGGATTTTGAAAGAGTTGTTCAACTGTGCTTTGGCAAAGAATGGATATGAGTTGGCCTAATGCCAGGTAAGCATGTGTGGTGCAATTTACGGTTATAACAGATGCCCCCTAATGTGTGAGGTCAAAAGAGCATCTGATGGCCGAAATACATTACCAATATTTACTGATGTTCCGAATGATTGAGCCCAAGGATCAGGAACCGAGAGGTGCCATCTGCAAAAGAACAAATGTCTCACCGAGGTGGGCATACCCATGCTCAAAATAAAATAGAACCATGGATACCAATCAAATACACTGTAGATCCATGTCAAATAACTATAAAGAGTAGCTGCGAACAATACACAGTGGAGCTACATCTCGAAATCAGAAATATATACATATAGAGTATCCATCTTCCAGAAGTTGATTCGGCCTGATGGATGGAGATGAGATCTTCAAAGATCGAGCAACGAATTCAAAATATTCAAAACTCGGCTAGGAGTGTAATATGAGTGTATGACTGCACTACCCAGAGGTCTTTGATGGCTTGTCGGTCATGGAATTGATAATCTTGATGATCATACTGAAGGCTTCAGTGATTTCGAACAAGGACTTGATTGGATGTTCAGGATGGCCGGGTATGCGAACAAGAGACATATTGCAGAGGGGTCGACTCAGGCTTAGTGACAAACTTCCCTTGGACAATAGCACGACAAATGATGAGACTCAAGAAACATGTATGTTAATCACAAGTCTACGAAGCAGGAGGCAACACAAACTCTCCATATGTTTGAAAGGATAACCAAACGGTGGAGGACACAACTCTATATAGCGAGAAAAGATTCCTAAGGTCGTACTACATCCCATAGTTTGATGAAAAAACAGACACATGTGCTTTATCCAAGGGTGACTCATTATGCTGCCAATAAAGAAAATACGTTTCCCTTCCTCTTTTTGGGGTATATTTGATTTTTTGGTTCTTTTCAATAATTGTGGAAAAAGAATAAAGGAATATTACGTTACAATGGAGGAACGAGTATTGCAAACATACAAGTTCAAGGCACAAGGACAAGACTGATGTTCTAGTAAAATGATACTCCGGAAAAATCCTCTGGCGGCCAAAGGTGTTAAGACGCAGAAGAAAACTGTCACAAGGTTGGTGTATAAGGTATGCAAATGCGGTTAATAAAACACAAAATGGTAACACCCTTCGATGTAAGTTTAATGATCCCAGAGAAGGTAAGCTCAGTGGTTTTTCATATTTAGAGAGTTTGAACAAACATAAAAGGAGACTCCATTGTGGTACCTTTTTCGAAGATAGTCTAGTCGGTTCGAAAAAGGGTAAACTAGCACCGATTAGACGTCGATTCAAAACCATTTTAATGAGTGTGACAAGGACAAGATCACTCGGTCATTTTTTCATTTTTAAGGAGTCTGAAAAAAGCTTAACTATGGACTCCGTCAGGAATATTATTCCGGACCAATTTAACGAGTGTGAAAGAATAAGGTCACTCGACGATCTTTTCAATTTTAGGGAGTCTGAAAAGAGATTAACTATGGACTCCGTGGGGGTTTCTTTTTCGTAAGTTTAG
>JZKD02S2287311.1:290860-308740 GCA_000966675.3 Picea glauca | reverse complement strand
CTCGACAATCTTTTCATGTTTAGAGGGTCTGAAAAGGGCTTAAAAGGAGAGTTGTTATTTATTGGGAGTCCTGAGGGTGAGATCAAGAGCGAATAATAATCATGCAAATGAGGCTCAAAATCATATTCAAGAAAGACTATAAGGACTCCCAAGCCTACAGTGTTTTAGAAACGACATGGACACCATAATGCAACTAGGACCTACCTAGGGCATCCATGTTTTGGTAAGCTCTACCGCCAAGTTGTGACACTTCTAAAGTAGATATGATGGTTCCATGTCACAACCTGATGGGATCGATCCTATGGAAGAGGAAAAAGACAACGAGACACAAAATTCGAGGTAGTAACCTAACCTATATGCTCAAGTTGATTCTTGGAAAAAAAATCATGGACCGTCAAAATTTTCTCAAAACTCAAAAAAAGTGTGCCAATACCCAATAAAATTCCTCCCATATAACTCCTGAATTACTCTAAATGGTTTTTGGTATAAAGAAACTAATAAGGGAGGCCAAAAAAGTGACAAAAAGAGGCCAAAAAGTCTATAAATAGAAGTTGGCAGCTCATTATCACCATTGCTGATTTGGAAATTGACTCTGGGGCCAAAAGACCCCCTTTGATAAAAACGGTGATTCCGGGAGCTACAGTGGATGAAACGAACTTCCACTTGGACCAAGTAAGTACAAAATCCCCTATCTATCTATTCAATTCTTCAATTTTACATTTTCTTTCATTTTTTGGGTGGGCGTCGACTTTTAAAAGGTTGGCCCTAGGTACACGCAGGTTGTCTCTGGACAGGCCGTGTGTACACTCGGACAGAGTAAAGTTTGCTCACGTGTACACGCGACTGTTGCCTCTACATATGGCGTGGACCCCCCTTTTATAGCAAAAATGAACTAAAGAGCAAGAACTGACCCTCCTTAACTTTGTTGTGTTGGCAGGATGTATGTCTAGTAGAGGGAAAGGGAGCATGAAGCAATTAGTGAGTTGATCGTGGGAGATCCAAATGTCATGGTCGTGTTGATGCAATGTGGTTTAATTAAGTTCTTCCTGTGTCCATTTATGTGAGTGCAACCAAGGCTACTGAATGCCTTGATTGACTACTGGCACCCTGATGTAGAGGCCTTCATGCTAGAGGGGCAATCACTAGTGCCCACCACTGAGGATATCTGCTTTTTGATTGGCCTCTCAAGGAGAGGGGAACTAGCCAATTTTAGGATGTTTCCTATGGGGCCGCATAACATAGCAGAACTGATAGCCGAGCACTGTGAGGCTGGGACAAACCGTGTGAGCTCCCAGGTGCCCATTAGTAAGAACACTGACCTATCGCTGCAGGTGATATTATTACTGATTGGGCGGATTACCGGTTCAACAGACTTGCATCAGGTGTCTTGCGCACATATGAACTATGCTATCCAGTGCTTGAATGCATAGATTTTTGACTGGAGTACCACACTAATTGAGTGTATGAAGAGACAATTGATAGATTTCCGATAGCGGACATAGAGGAACTTCTGGTTCGGGACGATTTTGTGTTCATTCTTCTTTGAGAGAGTTCCAAGATTTAGTCCTTGGGAAGTGGTAAGAGGACATCAGGCCTCTTTCCCTGTAGTATGTAGATGGGCAGTATTACTTCCGTTACAGGGTGGTGGAAGGACCAATGAGTCCTTCAATGATGACTTCTTTGCGTGGCTGTCATGACAGATCCCTGTGATCGAGGATTACCCATATGCAGGGATAGACTTTTCTAGAGATCCTGAGATACCCGTGCCTCCTGGCGAGGAGCAAGGGAAGATGGGTAAGTCTCCACCTTTGTAGTTTTTTTTTGTTTGCATATGTAATTTTTATCTCATTTTTGTTATATATATAATTTTTTTTATATGCCAGAGTATTTGATGGGTATACGTTTGTTGCATGCAGATGTGGGACCCGTGCGACCTGCCGATTATGCACGGAACAGGCGTTGTCCTCATCCAGAAGCTACAGTTGCCACTGGGGGACCAATAGTAGAAGGGAACCTCCCAGCTGGGGAGGCTGAGAGGGTCCTTAGAAGAGTTGAGTGGAACTTCACTGCACTCACTCGCACAGTCTCGATGGCAGAGATAGAGGACCTGCTGCCATCCATGCAGCCTCATGTAGTGGGGGCACCTCAGACATGGGTCCGATTGTTTAGGCATTTAGCCCATGCTCTGGACTATTATAATAGGGCCCATAGGCCCTGAACCTATTTATATTTTTTACGTGCCACGAGCACTACTTGTATATATTTTTTGAGGGCATAAGCCCTGTGACTCGTTATTAGTCCCATTTTTGAGGCGCTTGTGTCCATCTATGTACTCTGGTTATCTTATGATGTTATATATGTTTTTTTTATCTTTTGTGTCTTATGGATCACGTGTGCAAAAATATATTTACATGCATATGTCAATGTTCTTTCATATGTGTGCAGTATGCCAATATAAAATTTGATTAGCTAGAGTATTTGTAATTTGGTTTAATCTCCTAGGAACATGAAAACATGTAATATAATCAAAGTTTTGTTCTAAGAGACGTACCCTAAGGAATCATCGGTGTAAAGTTGGATTATGAACCCGGTATACTCTATTTAGCTGTGACACAACCAGTTGAGCGTCGAGATAGACCCGGAGATGAGAGATACCCAATGACAAGGAATCACGAAGCAACTCAATAACTGCACTATACTCGGCGACATTATTTGTGGTGTCACCTAAGAATATACCTCCGGAATATAACAACTGTCCTTGAGGTGTAAAGATTACCCAAGCTGTGGAGGCAAGCCTCCGAGTGTGTCGACTAGCACCATCTGCATGCGCAACGAACACCTCAGAATCACCTGACATTTTCCATATTGATGAAAGATAACATCAATGACACATCCATAACACTTTAAAGAAATTAAAAAGTAATAGTACAAAGACTATACATATGTTACAAAAATTTACCCACAGTGACCTACCTATGAGTAATACTTCTTGAGGTAGAGCCCATTTCTAGGCTCCGCCAAAGCATTCCCTTCAAAATCAACCAAATGATAAGCACCCTTTTTTAATACCTCTTTTATGATGAAGGGTCTGAACCACATGGGTTTGAATTTTCCTGCCCCCAGGGGGTCCTTATCTTGGTCATAGAACAGGACAAAGGTCACCTTCAGAGAAAATCCAAGGATGAATGGACCTATCATACTAACACTTGACCTTATGTTTGTGAGCCTCATTGGCTAGGGCCACATCACAACGCTGCTCATTGAGCCACTCAAGGTGTACTAACCGTTCTTCAAGTGGAAAAGTGTATGGAAATAATTGTACTGCCAATTTTAGAGATGGGATCTCACATTTGATGGGCAAGACTACCTCCAACCCGTAAATGAGTTGAAAAGGTGAGAAACCAGTTGCAGTCTTAACAAATGTTTGGTAATCCCATAATGCTGAGTATAACATCAAATGCCAATTTGACTTGGCTGAGTTGATAGTTTGCTGTAGAATAGTTTTAAGAGTTTTGTTTACAGCTTCCACCTGCCCATTGGCTTGGGGGTAGTAGGGTGATGAATTCTCTTGCTGTAACCCAAGATTTGATGTTAATTCAGTCATCATTTTGTTCTAAAAGTGACTACCATGGTCAGTAACAATCTCTCTCGAGACGCTGAACCTTGCTATTATCTGGTTGAATAAAAAGAGAGCTACAGTCTCTCCATCATCTTTAAACGTTGGAATAGCTTCGACCCACTTAGTGAAGTAGTCTACAAATATGATGATATAGCAGTGCCCCCTTGCTGACAGGGGGTTGCAAGTAGTGTAATCAATCCCCCACTTGGTGAAGGGACCAACTGTGATGACATGAAACATAGGAGTGGAATGTGCCCTCATCTTTCGAGAGAAGACTTGGCACGCATGGCACTTCTTGACCGATTCTATACAATCTTTAATAAGTGTCGGCCAGAAGTAACCTGCTCGTAGAATATTTTGGGTTGTTGCCAACCCAGACAAATGACTACCACAAGCTTCGGTATGACAATCGTTGAGCATGATGACTGCCTCCTCATGTGTGAGACATCGACATAAGATGCAGTCTACACCTCTCCAATACAATGTATCATTAAGTATGAGATAATTCTTAGCCTAATGGCGTATACGCCGACGCTCATCATGAGAAGCAGAAGTGGGGCACTTCAAAGTCTGGAGATAGATAGTATATCTCCGTACTAGGGATCTGAAGATGTGATCAAAAACATATCTCCTCGGATAGGCGATTCTTCAGGCACAACATCACCTGACTCAATCGGAAGTTCTGAAATAAGCTCTGCGAAGACCAATGACTTTTTGGACTTTGGTGAAACAAAGTCTAAGTCAAATTCCTGGAGGATGACTATCCATCTACTGATTTTTTCGCCTATAACCCATCGTGTCAACATGTACTGGAATGGATTCACGACATCAATGATGGTGGTCTTGCGAAACAGAACATAATGACGAAACCGTTGAACAGCATGAACTGTTGCCAACGCAAGTTTTTCGATATGAGAATAGTTAAGTTCCGGTCCTACGAGGCCTCGAATCAGGTAATAGATCACGTATTCTGAGAACAAATCATCTTCCTGAACTAAAACCATGCCAATGATTGACTCTGCAACAACCAAATATAATAAGAAATCTTTGTTATAGTTAGGTGGTCGTAGCAGAGGGGCAGTTGTGAGGGTGTGTTTTAATGCATCGAAAGAGCGTTGAGCAGCTTCATCCTAGTAAAAAGGAACGTCTTTCCTCAGTAGGCGCATAAATCCCTTGGTGATTTCAGCATAGTTGGTGATGAAGCATCGTAAAATGTTTGCCTTGCCTTGTAGACTCTAAAGTTGAAGAATTGTGCGTGGGGGGGGGAAATGGATTATTGCCTCCACCTTGAGAGGATCGACCATGATCCCTATTGTTGATATGATGAAACCTAACAAACGTCCTGACGTTATGCAAAAGCTGCACTTGTTTGGATTCAAGCGAATCCTAAAGTAGCGACAACATTCGAAGATTAGTCTAAGGTGTGTGGGATGATTCGTTCTCTTGCGAGATCGTGATGCTAAATCATCTAGGTAGGCCTCGACTATATGCTTGAGGTCATGAAAAGAAAAAGACATGGCCCATTGGAATGTGGCCCCAACATTTTCAAGGATAAAAGGCATTTTACGATATGTGAATGTACCCCACGGACAAATGAATGTCGTTTTGTGTTGGTTTTCGGGTTTGATTTGGATTTGATTATATCCCGAAAAACCATCCATGAAAGAAAAGGCTTCACAACCAGCACATTCATCAATGATCTGGTCAATGAATGGTGTTGGAAAATTATCTTTGGGACATGCCTTGTTCAAATCATAGAAATCGGTACATACACAAATCCTGCCTTGTTTCTTATTGACCGGCACAGGATTTGACACCCATTGAGTCAAATGGATAGGATAGATAAAACCTGCCTTTAGAAATTTCTCAACCTCAATCTTGATGGTTGTGGCTTTCTTGGGATTAATTGGACGAAGCTTCTATCTAACAGGCTTGGCATCAGGATACGTTGTGATTTCATATTCAACTATTTTTGGATCAATACCTGGCATTTCCTCATAAGACCAGGCAAAAACGTCGCGAAATTCTTTGAAAAGATCCGTGTAGATTTGAATCTCTTCGGGGGAGTAATCTTCTCCAACAAAGATGTTCTCCATGATTCCAGGGTCTCGAGAGATGTTGATTGGTATAGTTTCAGTGATAGTTTCCATATTTCCCTCAGCATAAATTTCATGTGTAGCTAAGAGATTAATAGGACACGACTGATCTCCCGTCATGGTCACAGTGAATTCTCCTGCTTTGATTTGTCTTAACTATGGGAGAAAATATGATCTGTGATGAAGATCTTCCCAAGGTTTTTCCGGAATAGTCATTGCTTCAATTAATGCTTCATCAGAAGGAAAGACTAAGTCTAACGAATCGATGTTAGTGAGAGAACCCTGAGCCCAAATAGGCTCTATAAGTGGATCTAACTCTTGTGCAGGAGTCAAATCAGTGTTAGTTGAAGCTTGCTGGACTAAAGAGTATGCTACTTCAGTGGAAGACAAGGGCATGGACATGCTTGGGTTCCCTGTCTCATCCATCGTGGATGATGGGGAAGGAAGAATCCATGGATCCTCGAAGTAAGTCGTGCGGAATGATGAAACTTGAAAAATCTCAACCTTATGGTGATTAGATATAAATTTGATATCGCCATTAGAAGGTGGGTAATCAAAGGTTCCCATCAAGTATGGGCACAAACCAAATCCTACGTTGACGACACCTAGTTGAGGATTATCAATCATCGGGACCGTGGATGTCCCCAAAGCTGGGTTAGGTCTGGAGAAAGACAATTGATCGATGGTCACTATCCAACCCTCGTGTAGAAACAACAAGACCCGAAAAACTGTAGCAACCATAGCTTGCATAGCATAAGTCCAACTCCATCCTAACAAGAGGTTATAGTCGAGGGGAGCATCGACTACCTCTACTTCAACACACACAGTCTTCCCTCCTAACTGCACAGGGAAAGAAGGAATGATGCCATGTGGTCGGAACGAATGACCGTCGAAAGTAGTGAGGAGAGTAGGTGATGGAGACAAAATAGGATGGCTAATGGCCTTCCAACATGCCAACAACATAACGCATGTCGAGGCACCCTCGTCGACCACCATGCAGAAGATATTCCATGTAAAAGTTTTCGTGGGGTAAGCCACTACTATCTGAAATGATACGTGGTAAGGCATATGAGGTTTTAATTCGGTTGTATTTAACATGATGGTACCCGGATTACAAGTCTCAGTAGATCCCAATGTGGTTAAAAAGGCTTTCCTCTGAGCAGGGCAGCTTTGAAGGACCTCCAAAGCTGACATCGCACAAGGGGTTTGTGATAAATCTTCCACCACAGAGTAGTTCTGAGTGGCCCTTGCATTTGGGTTATGAGAAGCTTTTTTAAATGTATCTTTTGGAATGCATGTCATTGTTTCTCCCAACGTCTTCTCAATCTGTAGAGGAAGAGATGGGAGTTTAGCTTCTTTACCCTTCTCAGAAGCGCTTGGTTTACTATAATCGTGTGCTCTAGTCGATATGAAAGCATCACCCCTAACCATATATACATTCGCGGACGAGGGGTTGTTCGGAGGCGGGCAGTTTTCTTGGTTTGCCCCTTCTGCACTTGCAGAGGTTTGAGTTAAATTTTGCCCATGTTGAAATGGGTTCGTCAACACCACCTGCTATTGCTGCGTGACAAATTTTTGGACCTTTGCAAGTCGAGGACATAGATGGGTTGGGTGGTCTTCCATGCACAAGTTGCAAGGATACCTCGCCTTCCGTTTTTTAGTGTTGTTCCCGCCAGCATTATTGTTGGGTTTTTTACCCCCCTTACCCTTCTTTCATTGTTTTTTCTTTCCTTCAGGCTACTGGGTGGCCTTTGGGTTAGTCGACTGCACTGTGTGTACCTCTGACGTTTGTGTAGGAGGACCAGCCAAAGTAGTAGTTTGGCTAGCCGCTGTGTGTTGTATGGATAACTGTTGCAACTGCTTTGTCAATTGCTCAACGGGCTTGGTTTGTGTTGAACCGACAATACCATCAGCATGCGGTCCAACTCTCTGTCTAGTTTTATCCAATATTGAACGTGGCACATCTGGCAAGATGTTGTATAATAAACTGGACTGAGAATAAATGAGCTCAAACTGTTGAGCCCTCATGATGGTGTCTTATTCAGTGAAAACTCTGGATGTCGCGACGTCTTTGGATAACTGCGGGACCAAAGACTTAAGGAACCACTCAAGTAGGAATGTTGGTGGGATTGGTACTTTGATTAAACTCTTCTGGCGTCTCCATTCTCGGATGTGATCAGAGATATGGTCCGCTGTTGTCTGTTCGAAATTAGCGAGCAACTTTTTGCTAGTATCGTATCTCACAAGTAACTGGAAATGGTTAAGGAAAGCCATCACCATTTCACCAAAAGAAGAGTATCTTGAGTGATCGAGCTCAATGTACCATTTCGTGGCACTCCCAATGAGAGTACGTTGAAACAATCGCAACTGAATGGAGTCATCTTTCAATGAGTTAGATGAGAACCAAAGATAAAAGGTAGTCACATGATCTCCTGGATCTTCATTAGGCTTGGCTTCGAACTTTGGAATGTCCAAAGGAAACTTTGTCGACATAGGAGGCCAACGCGGATCGTGACAAATAGGGTCATTCAACAACCTTGTCAAATCTGGCAAGTGTAAAGTTGCTAGGAATGGTAGTTTGGGTTGTTGCTGATAACCTGGGAAAAAGGGTCTTGGAGTTTGGCCCAGATTCTGGTAGAAACCATGGCCCTGGCCAGTGTAAGCATTTTGCATATGTGGAGACATCATCGACTGATTTCCCAAATAGGACATAGATTGTTGGGCATGCATTGTATTCGAAGGACTTTGGGAAGGATTACCCCATGCCGGTCCCGTGGGGATAGGCATAGTAGTTTTTCCAGGGTTCCATTGATTGTGGAAAGAATTACCCCAGATCGACATTCCATAGGAGGGAATGGATCCTTGCCCTGAATTCCAAGGTCCTACTAGGTTTGCCCCTTGTGTAGGAATAGTACCCTGCCCAGGAGTAGATTGTCCAAAAATGGGGTTGCCCCCAGTCGGGAAAGTGGCTGACAATAAGGTGTTGTTACCAAACATTCCATTCCAAGAAAATGATGTCGAACCTACCGGCATACTATGCGAAGGTGGTCCTTGACTCCCCGCTCCAAATAAACTATTGTGTGTAGGTTGCTCGACAGATTGCTGATGCGAGCGACCAAGTGAAGGGGACGAAGGAGGGATATGAACTCCTCCGTAAGGAGAAGCGTTAAAAGGGACAGGCGTGCCCCCCACGTGACCTTGTAGAGGAGCGCTAGAGCTCCCTACCCCCAAATCCAAAGTCTGTAAAGTGGAGTAGGAAAGTACAAGACTTGTACTCGAACTAGGCAAACCATATGAGAACGGAGGGCCTGTCGCACTAGGTGTGAAAGGGGTTGTGGCTGCCACCAAAGACGGGTTCAGACAACTGTGAAAGTAGTTGCGGTCGAGACCATGGTGGCTCAGATAAGTGACGGTAGGTTAGGAGATGACAACTCTCTTGTGGTGACAACTGTGGTGGGAATTGAAGAATTCCCAGAAGGAGTAACAACATTTGTTTCCATTGCTGTGTGCGACACTGTCTGGCGCTCGTAAAATTGAATTGGTACAATAAAAGGTGCCAAGAAATCAGTGGTTGGGGTTTCAACCGAGCCAAGAGTGGTTGCTTCAAGGTCCAAAATGGTCGATTCCTCCGGGGGTTGTTCGGGCACAATGGTTTGTAACCCGGTTGCTTCAAAAGACCCTTGTTGGTCTAGCTTCTGCCTTAATGGTGGCGGGGGTGGCTCCAGTGTAACTGGCGGTAGGCCAAGAAGCCTTCGTGACCAGTAGAGCTTGGGATCCTCCACTATGTGAGAAGATCCAAGACACTCTAAGGTATTCTAAACGCTCAAAAGTAACACCCACTACAAAATAATCCCTAGAAGATAAGACAATCAAACACTAAATTAATTGGAAGAACAGTTACAAAAGCCAACACTAGAGAAACTTACTGGTGCAAGTGAAACTCAAACATAGAAACACCCTCTGGGTGTACTTTGCAAAGCATGGCCCGATGTCTGTCCTAGGTACCACGATATACCTCCGCAGTCACCTGTGTATGCCCTTAACAAAGATTGGCAGCTAGGTTGCCAGCATGCGAACAGTCACCAGGAGGGTACAGTCAAAAGTCAGGTAGACCACAATGAGTAGGGTATCGAGAGAAAATGGTCCAGAAGACAACTGAGGACCTCGAATGGATTCGAGACCCATGAAGCCCCGTGGAAAATGCAAACGACAGAATCCCAAAACAAGCCCTCTATATGTGTTCTCCACTACGATTGGTCCAACTTTGGAGGGGTTATCTCCGCTACCTTTCCACACGCGACCTCGTGTTTATCCCATGTGTTAGAGGGGGGTCCTGAATAACTTCCATGAAACTGGACTTAGACACTCCCTATATTAGACTCCAATGTTTTATTTTAAATGGCCTTGAAGAGTTTCCTCTCCAACCTAATCCAAGGCCCTAGTCCTGAACTAGTTTGTGGACCCTACAAACATAAAAGTCTAGTAGATTTTTTATTTAGCGTTACTTTTATGGCTTTGTCTTATGTCAAGGGGTTTGAGGGTGAAACTGATGATGTGTAAAAGACAAAAGCAAAAAATGAATAAAAAATATGGAAACAAAACTTTTACTGAATGCAAAATTTCAACAACTTTTCAAAAGAAAGATTTTTAATTTTTTCTAAGATTTTAGACAACAAACTCAAAGGAATTTCACTCGACTACGAGCTACTTATGATCTAAGTGAACTACAAAATCTTATGAAATAAAAGACTTTTCCCTAGCTAATGATGAAGAAACACACTCTTCAACCAAAGAAGAAAATGAAAAGAGATTATTTATTTATTTATTTAAGTGCTAGTAAAGCAAGAAAGGGAAAATACCAACAAGCAAAAAACCAAGAAAAACAATTCTGGCTTAAATCGCAGATCACAAAGAATCATATTAAAAAATCACATGATAGAAATTGTAAAAACAATGACTCTCACACTTGTCTAAAAACCGTAAATTTATTTTTTATTTTTCTGACAACATTTTAAATGAGAAAAAACAATCTAAGGGTAAAATTAATCCTAAGCTATTGACTACTCACATAGAGATTCGAACACCTGAGAGGAATAATTCTTATCAAGAGAAAGGATGACTGCCTTACCCTTAATGAAAAGTATCATGTACAAGCACGCGACTGTTACTCAAACAACACACGTGCGAATGCGCGCTGAACAGAGACAGAGGGCATGTACACACGGGATGACCTTTTACAGGTCACGTGTATATCTAAACTCTAAGAAAAAGTGAAAAAAGATAGACCAAACCAGGAAGAGACCACTGATATTGATAACCAGGATCCTTTGAAGGCTTAGATACTCTTTCTAACAGAAAAACAAATAATGCAAGGAAAAAATAATAAGGCAAAAACAATCTGAGATAGGAATGCTAGCAAACAAGACTCAGACAGAATTCCAGAAAACCCCCTGAGAATGTGTGATTCTAACAGGGAAGAGGAGGACTGCCTCTGAGGTTCTCTGAACTCTACACGCTACTGCTACCTCTACAACTAGCGTTCACATGCGGGCTGTAAGAGGATAGGGCATGGGTACACACGTGAAAACCTTGTTCAGGCTGCGTGTACCTCTGTGGGTCCCGAAAAACGTAGTCAAGAAAAATTCATGGAAAGCTGGTATGGAAAACCAGACTCCCTGCTAGCTCAGACCTTACAGAAACGAAAAGAAAATACAGGCAAGAAAAACTAGTCTTTAAACTACCCAAAAACTAAATAAAATTCCAGGAACCCTAGAGAGTCTCCCCAATATGGTCGCCAATTCTGTTGTTGGGGAAAAATACCCTACGGACTAGCAAATAGAGTTTAGACTTTGCATGCAGATATGACCAAATAGAAATTACTTTCTACCTTCATCCCTAGATTTAAATCCCCTTTTCTTAGTAAATGCATGGAAAGATCAACCTACCTCGTTATCGATGTTTGATGTCGATCCTCCATTGTGCTTGATTACTTGTTCGCAATACTCCTTCCAAAGCTAACCTGCATTCAAGACGAGCAACAACTATGCATGCATACTACTTGTATACTAATGGGTGAGAAATCAAACATAAACTAATCAAACCATAAAAAGTTCATGAATTGGGATGGGAAAGCATTCTCTTTATTACTTAAAATGAGTCAACTTACAAAAGTTGAGACCGGCCACCACTCCTTGAACCTGATCCTGGGCTCCTCTTCTTCTGTGCTTCAACTGCTTTGCTTTGAATCTCCTTTGGCATAAGGAAAGGCTAAAGGGATGGGACAATGGAATACGTAAATGGGCAGAGTTTCTTTGCTATATTTTTCCTCTTCCAAATGGTACCCCTACCCCTTCTTTTATAGGCTAGAAGGAGCTAGGTATTTGGACGAACCCTCGGCCATGCATGGCCGGGAGCTTCAGTTAAATCACCCATAGATTTTTGTTCCATCGACAACTTTCCTTTTTTCATGCTTTTGTCGGTCCACGCGGGCTGTTTTGGGTTAGCCAGCGTGTACACATGTGTAGTAATGGATTAGGGTGCGTGGGTCTTTATAAAAGAGGATTTTGAAAGAGTTGTTCAGCAGTGCTTTGACAAAGAAGGGATATGAGTTGGCCTGATACCAGGTAAGCATGTGTGGTGCAATTTAGGGTTATAACATACTCTGACCATTTGAAGAAGAGATATTCACATGTATTAGCATATGGAAATCTTTGCTAATCCATGAGGGCGAAGATGACCTCCTTTATCTCTATTGTTCATTCCTTATACTTGATTAGCTTGACAATTAAGCATTGTAAGAATGAAAGAGATTTGATTGGGTGTTCCATGAACTTCTTCACTTGACCTAGGGTCATGCTTCAAATTCACGAAATCTCTACTTCCCATGCCAAGTCTTGCTCCGTATGTTGTTTGACTATGTCATGCAAATCGGTGAAATCCTCCGGTGGACTGAACTCTGGTAGGTCAATGTTTTTCATCTTTCGATTGATTTTCTCCCAACTTTTCTTGCACTCTCCCCATCTTTCCTGTATCTTCAATTGAGTTTCCTGGATCATACTTACCTAGTATTCAACTTCCTTCCTGATTTGGGAGATGTTGTTATCCATCAACACTCAGATGTCGTGCTCTTTTGTGTCTCAGCCTTTCTGTACTTCATTGATGTATTCGATCCGTTCTAAGGATTGATGTTCCTTTTCATACCATCACTGCATGTCTTTACATGTTTCCAACTCCATGAGGGTATCTTTTTGGAAGTCATCTATGCAAGCGGTGAAGATATCTCCTTCATTAGTGAATTGTGCATACATTTTTCGAAAATCACTCTTCAGGAGTACCACTGCCTGTGTCAAATTATGGTAATATTATGCTTGATGTCGTATATGGTCCAACTATTTATTCATGGAAGCTATATCCTTTTCTTCCCTTATTTCCCTATCCAAAGTAGCATTGTTTATAGCCATACCTGCTCCGATTAGCTCAATCATATTAGCATTTTCTGTGTCAAACAACGTTTCTTCTGTGGTTATGAGAAGTGTGCTATCGAGTGTGAGCCTCCTTTTCTTGGTAGTTGTTCTCATTACAACTTTTCTTTTCCTGTGATATGAAATTTCCTGTATATCGATGACTTCATCTACTGGTTCAGGAATCTATTGATCTCCCTAGGACAAAGTACTGCCTAGGTTTCCTACCATATAGAGATGTTCCATGATAGGTTCTCTTAGTTCCTTGACAGGGGAAAATTATGTATGTTTTGGTGAATTGGCCTCCTACTGGTGCTCATCAATTGGTGGAGTCTTGGTACTAGATGGGGATGTAGGCAAAGGATCGACATTAGCTGGGGGTTCAGCCATTGAGATGTTGATTTCTATCTGTTGCATTTCTTCTTCTTGTTCACCAACACCCAAATCATTCTTGGAGCTGTCATTATGAGGTTGTGTTCTCAATTGGTCGAGAAATTCAGTATCTAGAGTTGTCTTAGCCTCATGGTCACCTTCCTGGGGATTTGGGATCAAAGCATCAAAAGATGGAGCATAGGTTTCACCTGTTTCTTCCTCTTTTGTGATAGGTATCGAGGTTATGCGGGAAACCTATGAACTTTCCTCATCGTCATATATGGTAATTAAGTCTATGAGAATAGTAGGCATACCTATCCCAATTGATGCTCTTGATATCCTCTGCTGAACTGTAGTAGTTACCAATGATCCTTCTTGTAGTGACATGGGGTTGGGTTTTTTTTGGTTGGCAGTCTCCTCTGGTGGAATTGTCTCTAAGCCATTTAGCTATTCTCCATGATTTATTGTGTCGACCGGGGTAATCCTCAAGGGTTCTATCAAAGGGTTAAGTGGGGTATATTATTCTAACCTTTGTACAACTCTTTGGGATTCTTCTAGTAACAAAATCACCCTGCTTCATGCCTCTGGTGCTTCTACTACTCTATTTTCTTCTCTTACCCTAAGATCTTCTTGAGCTGTCTGCTCTATTGTCTCAACCTGCTCCTCCATAGTCATTGCTTTGAATTTGGTCATATTCGGGTTGGCCCTCCTATAGAGAAATTCCTCCTAGTCCCGAGCACCCTCGGTGAAAATATCATCTTCGAAGCTATCCTGAGCATATGGAAAATAAGATGACACCTGCGACGTGTGCTGAAGTACTAGGCCTTTTGGATCATGATTGCATAATTGGCCTGTGGGGAATCGATACTCAAGTTGGATCAACCCCTCTTGTTTCACGTGTGTAGTGTCTTTTACCATGTAAGACCCTATATGAAAGCCATAGGGTATGAAATATCTCTTCTTGTCCTTCACCAAAGTGGCATTATAGCCTTGCAGAATGGTCTGGTAACAAATTTCTCCCACAATGAGCTGGTCCGGGACATGAATGGGGAGTAAGTGTGGCGCATTAGTAGCCTCGACCACTCTGATATAAGTGTTTGTTTCTTCAAAATACCAATGGCCTACTTTTGAAACCATATTTTTGGTTGCCACTATAAGAGTTGGGAATTATTTTCTAAATATAATGAAATGTACTCAGGCTATGAACGGATCTCATATCAGGGCACAAAATCTCTTTTACCTATTCTCCCATAGGCTGCTAAAATAAACATGCATGGGTAAGTCAACAACATGCAATCTCAGATTCATGCCTACGAAAACGTTCCTTGATCTGATCACGCCCAATATGTATGATGCCATGTGAAAATATGGTGTTTATCCATCCTTTGGTGTATGGTCCTGCAAGATGCTAGTGCTTAACTATTTGGAAATGATGGCTCCCTAGTTGAAGCTACTCCCGGAGATTGCCACAACATTTGCCAGGGGCATCCATGCTTCTGAAAACTTGGAGCAATCTTTTTCCCCATATAATCGGTAGATCAAAGACATTATACAAATATACGTCTCTCTGAGGTTTACCATGTTGTACCAACTGTTGCTCCTGTTTGTGAATTTCTTGTCTTCTTTCCACCATGAGGCCATTAACCTGCTAGTTTCATGGAACTCATAAAATTTGACCACGAACTTTGTATTTATTCGTTCCTCTCAGTCTCCAAGCTTGTAGTATTTTTTGAACTCTATTGGAAGAAAAACACCAACACATTCACCATTTTCATTATTGACTATACATTTCATCGTGTTTGTGTTTTCAATTATTCATCACAGGGTTTCGATGTAGGGAAAAACTAGGGTTTGGAAGGAAACCATATGTAGGCATGTTCACCAGATGTTTGGAAATACTTGGTCATCCAACATCCCAACGTCCGGGTCACTATGTGGTATAAAATCTAGGTAATCTTCCTGGTTGATCCTATTAAACAGATCTCCCCAATGCGGGAGCACCACTTTAGATCCAGTTCTTGCCTCTGTGTCACTGAACACCGGAGTATGGGAAAACTCCTTTTTGGTAGATGTGCGGATAAATGGTTCTGCCTTTGAAGAAAAATCAAGCTCCCTTTTAGCGCCTGGTGAAGATCCTTTGCCGACCTATAGTTCCTTCCTTTTGGGAATTCTTGGTGAGCGCTTGGTCGTTGGATTTCTTGGAGGTATTTTCCCTATAGAAAATAAAATATTATAGTGATTTGGCAGCCAACCATGACAAGTGTTATTGACTCAATCATAAGTGTAGAACTGATAAATACAATTCTTACATCTTGCTTAAAATAAATTAACCTGTTCTTACTCATAATCAAAGTCAGAGAGTGAGATGTAACCTCCTCGATGCTTTCTATTGCTCCATCATCGACTTCTGGGAATAAACGATTTGGGAACAAAATAACATGTTTGGGTATGACCCTGTAAATGTAAAAAAAGCGTATGCTTACCTTGTCACATCAAGTAATAAATTTAGGAGTGAAAATGCGATATATGCAATCTATTATAGAATCTGCACCATGCTTAGGATTAAATGCAATGCAAGATGGTGATGTAGGAGCGGGTTTCTCACAGTTCATTAGAGAATTCAAATTCCAATTTTTGGTCAGCGCGCAGGATTGGGGTGTTAGTTGCATGAAAATTTAATTTGTCTACCAAAACACATAAATCTATCTTACTTCAGCTAGGGGTGTCCCATTAAATCACCAATCACTTTTCGCATTTACTAGAATAATCAGTATCAGGGATATATTGTGCATTGTAGATCAAATGGGGTTGTTGGTATCAGCGGGTGAAAGTTCAAACTAAGACAAGGAGCTCGGTATTATAGCGATCAATCGATAGTAAATGAGTGTATCAACATCAGCAGGTCGACTTTTTCATTGTTTCATTGGTGCATCTAGGAAGAAGTTTTGACACCAACCAAAACCACCATATAGTGATGACGTGGAAATGTTGACATGGACGTACATATATGACATAGGGGAAAATACTGAGTTGTATGGACTACGTATGCGGAAAATACACATGGATCTTGAGTTTGACCTCTACGTGAGAAACGCCCTTTTTCCGGCATCAATTATTTTCTTTAGACACACAACCTTGAATACAACATCCTATGCTACCAACACTGATGATGTATCGGTGACCGACGATCGATGATTTACTGATGGTTACTGCTTTGCAGTTTCATTTTTTCGGATTTTACCGACTCCAAAAAAATGTATCGACGATTGGTGATCGAAGGTTCGTTATGGCCTATGTTAGTGGTTTTTCCTTTCATATTTTTCCAATGCTGACGGTGTATCGACGATTTGTTTTTTAGAAATCTTCTTTTCAAGACATAATCAATGATCAACGTGCCCTTTCTTCCATTTTTTGATGCTGATGATACATCGGTGATCAGTGATTGAGGATTATCATTTTTATGTGGTCATTTTACTGCTCGGATTGTGCTGATGCCAATAATAGGTGTGTGTCTCAAAATTTTGGCTGTGTATACTTAGTTAAAATTCCAAGTTTTCTTAGATAAAATTTTAATTTGTTCAATAACTCCAAACCAAACCGAATATGATCTATGAAAAAAAATAATCAACACATAACCCCATTGATTCCTACACAACTGACTAAACTCAAAAATACAAAGTGGTACCCAAAAAGAAAAACTTCAAAAAAAATTTAGGCTGTGTTGAGTGCTCAACATGATGAAGGTTACTCTCCTTCTCCCACAAGAAATATGCAACTGGTTTTTCTCTCCTCCAAGCAAGGAGGCCTGCATGAGTACTTCCTGAGTCGCTTGTTAGCCTCGTTTATCAACTTGTAGTGAAACCCTTACCAAGGCTTCTTACAACCAACACGATCTTGCTTCTTAGCTTTTCTCACAACTCCAGAGTCGAAATCCTACTTCTCTTCTCTTCTCAAGATTGTTCTCTCTACTCTGCTTCCTTACATATCTGTCTCTGTCCCCCAAATGACCTCCTTTCTTTCCTTCCTCAACAAGGTTACACAGGTTTAAATCCCCAATTTGTGGTTAGGCCTGGAATCCTTATATATGGGTACCCTGTCCCATCTCCTCATTAACTCTTGAGGATGTCCTTCCAACTACCAACCTCACTGGTAATTCATTTTTGGGTCAGAGGACTGTTGAGAAAGTACACCCAATAGGTACTAGTTTGGTGAGGGTCATTGATCCAGATGGATATTGGTGGCCACCCACCTTTTCCAAATGGCTCAAAACAGTTTTCTGGCCATTTTGGCAATTTACTATTTTTAGCAGGTTTTAACTTCTGGGGCCATTTTG
>JZKD02S2287311.1:265110-290810 GCA_000966675.3 Picea glauca | reverse complement strand
GAGCTATCACATGCCTATAACGGAGATCGTATGCAAAAGTTACGACCCCGGGAAGTTGATGTACTCACTTACCCAAACGGGGCCCACATGACTTTTGGCGCTTCATCTCCTAGGGATAGGTTTTTGGATGTTTAGGACTTTTGGCATTCTGGTTTATTGTAAAAGAGCCTTCAGGGCCTCATTGTAACCATCTTCTTGTGAATGCGAGTAGCCATCACATCTCTTCTCAGAGATAAGCTGCCACCATTCTAGCCAGTCTTTCACTCTGTATTTTTACAGTCTTTGTACATTTCTTTCATTAATAGAAATTGTGTATCTGTGTTTATGGTTGCATCTCTGATACATTTATGTTATATTATCTGTGTTTATGGTTTCATCTCTGATACATTTCTGTTATATTATTGAATATCTGCGATATCGTGTATCTGTGTTTATGGTTGCATCTCTGATACATTTCTGTTATATTATCTGTGTTTATGGTTGCATCTCTGATACATTTCTATTATATTATTGAATATCTGTGATATCTCTAGGCATTTCCTTATTATATATCCACTCTCATTTCATGCCGAAAATAATCCAGATCAGTCATCTCAATCATTCTTGGTTTCCCTCAGAATCTCTCTCATAGAATCCATGGTCTATCTTGGGAAACTCCCCTCTTTCAGTAGTTGTGCAACACATATCAAATTTCTATTAATAACAAAAAAATCACACATTGACCCTTTTATACAAAGGTTCATGAAATCAAATATTCACACATATTTAGTCCACCATAGTCTCTTGGCCAGTTATAGTTATATTTAAAAACTAGGGGAAACAAGGGTATTACGTTCCCCTCCCCCTTAAAGGAACATAATCCTTGATGTTATATCTACCAATGTGCTTTGTATATATAGAAGTAAAAAAAAATGGATATTCTTATTTCATGGCATCCTCCATTTCCCATGTAGCCTCATCTGGGCCAAAGTGTTTCCATTGCACCTTGACCTGTGAAATGGTTATGTTCCTGAGTGGGTTTTCCTTCATGTTTATTATGCATTGAGGTTCTGGCAGGAATTCTCCCTCGAGTTCCACCTGAATCACAAACCAGTCAATACTATGATTAGAATCATGTACATACTTCTTTAATAAAGAAACATGGAAAACATTATGTGCCTTCACTATGGGAGGAAGTTCTAGTTGATAGGCTACTGGTCCCACTCTATCCAAAAATTCAAAGGGTCCACAATACCAAGGTTCCAACTTGACACAAGCTCCCATCCTCAAAGATATTTTCTTGGGTATAACTCAAAGATACACACGATCCTCTGCTTTGAACTCTCTATGAGTCCTTTTCATGTGTACATAGATCTTTTTTCTATCCTGGGCTATCTTCAGATTTTATCTGATCTAAAATACTTGCTGTTCCATTTCCTTTAGCATGTCTGTCCTGATTGTAACTTTGTCTACTGGGTTGTTCTAGCTGATTGGAATATTGCATTGTCTTCCATATAGGGATTCAAAAGGGATCATTTTTAATGACTCTTGATAGCCATTGTTGTAGGAAAATTCTACCAGTGGTAGGTATTCCTCCCACTTCTTGAGTTGATGAATTACATGCATCCTTAGCATGTTTTATAACACTTGGTTTACCCTCTCTATTTTCCCATCAGTTTGAGGGTGATAGGATGTGCTAAAGATCAATTTTGTTTCAAAACTAGCAAACAAAGATTTCCAAAAGTTTGAAGTAAATTTTGTATCTCTGTCGGATATATTTTCCTTAGGCATGCCATGGAGTCTAAATATCTCTTTCATGAAAATGATAGAAATATTTATTGCCTTGCAAGTTGACTTGACGGGTATGAAGTGAGAATCCTTGATCATTTTCCCCACAACTACCATGATGGCGTCGTTTTGTTTGGTTGATCTTGGTAATCCTGTGATCAAATCCATGGAGATGGTTTCCCATTTCCATTTGGGAATTGGTAGGGGCTGCAACAACCCTACTAGGTGTCGGTGCTCTGTCCTGAATTGCTGACATTCTAGACACTTAGCTAAGTAATCAACTATGTCCTTTTTCAGTCCAGGGCAATAAAATAGTTTCCTAGTCTCCATGATCATTTTCTGATAACCAGGATGACCAATATATGGTCTTTTGTGTAGTTCTTCCATTATGAACCTCTTCAAGTCATCACAATTTTGAATATACAATATGCCCTTGTAATTCAACATGGCATCATTAATCATCTGATGGCCTTCATACTTCAGCCCCATGGGCTCTTGCTTTAGGTATGATGTCATGGTCTTGAAAAATGCATCTGTTTCTTGTGCACTTTTGACTCTCTCTTTGCTGTCTGATTCACTGGCACTTATAGCTACCAATTGAACCACTTCCATACTTCTACTAAGGGCATCAACCACCCTATTATTCTTTCTTTTTATATGTTTGATTTCAAAATCAAACTCATTAAGGAGAGCCATCCACCTAGCTTGTCTCACATTGAGTTTTGGTTGGTCAAACAAATACCTCAACCCACTATGGTCTATCATAAGTACAAATCTTCTACCTAAGAGGTAATGCCTCCACATTTTTAAAACATGCACTCTAGAAGCCAATTCCATATCGTAGGCCACATAATTGACTTCATGCTCATTCAATTTTCTGGATTCGTAGAAAATCACATGTCCTTCTTTCATAAGGACTCATCTGAGCCCTTCCTTCTAGGCATGTGTACACAGAAGGAAGACCTTGTTTGGGTCTGCAATCTTCAGTACAAGTGCATTGGTTAGAAGGTATTTCAACTCTTGAAATATTTCTTCACATTTTAATGTCCAAATGAATTTAACCCCCTTTTTTTGAAGGGAGGTGATTGGACAACCAATCTTGGAGAATCCCTTTATGAACCTCCTATAGTATCCTACTAGGCCCATAAAGGATCTGATATCAGATACATCCTTCAGGGTAGGCCAATGCATGATGGATTTAATATTGTCAAGATCAATTGCCACTCCTTCTTCATAAATAACATGGCCTAAGTAATGGAATTGTTTCTGGAAAAAGTCACACTTACTAAGCTTAGCATAGAGTCGATGTTCTCTTAGTACTTGGAGTACTAGTTTGAGATGTTCTTCATGTTCTTCATTATTCTTGTAATAGATTAGGATATCATCAATGAAAACCAACAAAAAACTATCCAAGAAATTTCTGAATACGTTATTCATTAAGCACATCAAAGTGGTTGATGCATTGGTAAGCCCAAATGGCACCACCAAAAACTCATAGTGACCATATCTTGTCCTAAAGGTTGTCTAGTGGATGTCTTCATCTTTATTTTCGACTTGATGGTATCAAGAACTCAAGTCAATCTTGGAGAAGATTATAGCACCCCTTAATTGGTCAAGAAATTCATCAATCCTTGGTAAGGGATACTTATTCTTGATGGTCATCTTATTGAGCTATCTATAATCTATGCATAATTTGAGTGTGCCATATTTCTTTTTCACAAACAAGGTTGGTGCTCCCCATGGGGATACACTAGGTTGAATGTATCCTTTGTCCCACATCTCCTTCAACTGTAGCTTGAGCTCAACGAGCTCTGGTGTACTCATTCTATAGGGTGTTATAGACATTGGCACGGCTCCTGGTACAAGTTCTATTAAAAAGTCAATATCCCTCCTTGGAGGTAGACCTGGCACCTCTTCTAGGAATACATATTTATATTCTCTTAATATGGTATGGTCCTCTAGGATAGGTTTGTCATTCTCAATAGAGTTTTTTATTTGTATTGCATACAAGGGACATCCCTTTCTACAATACTTCTTCACTTGGAGGGTTGATATTTGTCTCACTGAGACAAGATTTTGAATCCCTTGTAGGGTTACCCTTCTTCCTACTTCATTTTCACACTCCAAAGTTTTATTGTAACAATCCAACTTGGTTTTGTGGGAAGAAAACCAGTCCATGCAAATCAACAGGTCATAAGATCCTAAACGAAGTATGTTTAGGTTCGCTTGGGTGGGTAACCCACTCATAACGAATTGGTATGTTGGTATGAACTCTATTAATTTTATTTTGGTTCCAATGGCTATTTGTACTAACCATGATTTAACATGTTTAACTTTATTCAATTTACATTTCTCAATAGTTTGAGGGGAAACATAACTCAAATTAGAACTAGGGTCAATTAAAATGGAATAATGATGGCTGGAAATCATACCTTCCATCTCCACCACAGAAGCTTGGTGGTGAGCTTGTCTATTATCCAAGGATTCATAAATTTTTGGCATGCTCCTAGCCACATAATTAACTGTATTAGCCTCCTAGACATTGTATACCCTCTTATTTATCTGTTTCCTATGCGTACTATTGATTAAGGTTGGTTATCGTTGATGTCAACCCTTGAAGAAAGCCCAATAGCACAAAGGTTTGGGTAATGGACCCAGGTTTGTTTGATGTAAAGATGAATCATTATTGTCTTGTCATGGTTGATAATAAGTGCAAATGGATGAACTCCAAAGTGGTCCCCTTATGGTGAAATCCCTCACGGGAAGATGCTTTGCGGATTGAGTTATCCTAGAAGTATGGTTAGAGAAGCCATGCTTATTTGTGGAATAATGAGATTAAGGTTAGTGAATTTTTTAGTGAAATTGTCCTATATGGAAAATTATTTTCATTCCATTAATGGTGGTATGTGGAATGTCACATAACTCCTCACGGTTAGAGAGAACATGAGAAGTTGGAGAACCTAGGTTTGGGTAATGGACCCAAGTTTGTTTGATGGATAATGGTATGAGTTTTTATATATATGAAGGCAATAATATTCTATATGGATAGTACATGTCATTCCATTTCTGGTGGTATGTGGAACGTCACATGACTCCTCACGGTTCGAGAGTTATGGCCTTACGAAGTTGGAGGACCTTCATATGTCATCTAGAAGCCCCAAAAGGTCAAAGTAGTCAAAGTGGTTTAAGAGATTTTAGAAGTAAATAATAAAGTGAAGTGAGGAGTGTACTATATTCAAAGTGAATACAAAATAAATTATTTAAATAATAAATTTAATGGAGAAATTAGAAGTGGGTTAACCCTAAAATAAGGAAAGTGGGCAAAGTCACCTAGAAGATGTTTTTAATGAAGCTACTTGGAGAGTATAAATAAGAGGCAAGGCTCTCTCATTTTAGATCAAACTTGATCATATTGAATATATATAGGTGTCTGAGGTAACCAAAAGATATCTAAGCCAATTTTCTAAGGGAAGGTGAAGAAAAGAAGGCCAGAATTCAAGGAAGGATAAATTCTTTTGATGATGCTTTCTAAGGTATGTTATTTACAGGTCATCTCACCATTTTCGCAATAAATGTTTTTATAGAATGAGTCAGACCGTGAAATTTCTATGACATTGATAAAACATATCCAAGTATCTGTGATAAAAAATTCATCTTGTGGGTCATTGTATTTTTGGAGTTACACTCCATGGAAAATAGGGTTTGTGGCTAGTCTTGAAACTAGTCTAAAACAAGTGTTTCGGGTAAAAACGTCATAAATTATTCATAACAGATCCAAATTCCATAATAACAAATGTTTTGGTTATATTACAATTTGTTTTTTTCTATGTAATAGTTTAAGATTGGTTCAACAAATATTTTGTGCGGGGCACGCTCTACAAGGTCGCTCTCTAGAATAATCTAGAATTTAGCAAGATATGACATTTTTGCTATAACTCCTTTTTTGAGAGGTTCCAAGTAGTGAATCCAGGAGGAATTGAAAAAACAACACCGAATAACATTGTGTATCAGTTTCAGATATTTATTCATTACAGGTATAAAGTTATGATTATTTCAAGTTAGGGTTGTTGACTAATCCAAAATTAGTCATGTGAGACTAAAGAAAAATTTGATGAAAATGCTAGTCTCTTTTTGTTAAATTTAAGGAAGGATTGTAGGTATGTGATCATATACACCAGGCCTATTACAAAGTTACATATCATATTTGTATGATGAAATTGATGAGGACTTTTGGTTAAGGTACATGTTGGGTACATGGTTGAGACAAGTAGTTGATGAGTTGTCACATACATGAGGTGTATAGTTGATGATGTTGTTACATATTGATGAGATATAGTTGATG
This sequence comes from Picea glauca, assembly GCA_000966675.3. NCBI lineage: Eukaryota > Viridiplantae > Streptophyta > Pinopsida > Pinales > Pinaceae > Picea > Picea glauca. The sequence goes on along the minus strand of JZKD02S2287311.1, from coordinate 284,701 downwards.
ATTGGTTGAAACATGATTGGTACATACTTGGTACATGGTTGGTTGTAATTTTTTATGGTACATGTTGATTATAGGTGGTTTGGTACAGGTTGATTACAGGTTGTTTGGTACAGGTTGGTGCATGATTGATGCACTTGTTTATGGTACAAGTTGATTACAGGTTGAGGTATAGGTTGATCCATGGTTGATGCATGGTTCAAGTTTATTGGTACAGGTTTACAATGGTATATCTCACAGTGATAGTGTGACAGTGGTTCCATCATTGTACTTCTACTTCAGGGTGGTTGGACGGGGCAAGGACAGGTGGTTGTCGCCAGCTTCTGGTTGTAGCTAGAGAACATAGGGGGTTGTAGCCTCCTTCTGGTTGTAGCGAGAGAATTGGGAAGTTGGAGCTTCCCTCAGGTTGTATCCTGAGAAACTAGGGGGTTGGATCCTCCTTCCAGTTGCAGCTGGAAAACAAAGAAAGTTGGTGCTTCCAATGAATGTAATTCTTAAAGACATATAAGAAAAATCATTCCATGGTTTTCTCCCTCTTTAGGTTTCGACATAAAACACTGGTGTACTATGTATGTGTATGATTGTTCATTTTTTCATTTCTCATTATTGGATAATAATTATACATTGATATAACACTTGGATTATTTGGTTTAAAAATGATTATAATTTCTCTATTACCGATTCACCCCCCCTCTTAGAAATCGAACAATTGGTATCAGAGCAGGTTCCTTCAGAAATCAGTTTAACCATTGAAAAATAGATCATGGAGAGAAACAACTTGTATAAAAATGAAATACCACAGTTTGATGGACAAAAGTATGTTTTTTTGGAGCATAAGGATGAAGACACATATATAGGCACAGGGATTTGAAATTTGGCAATCAGTTGCAGATGAATACATAACACTAGTAGTTCCACCAAAAAATGACAAAGCAGTGAAACTCGGTCAGAATAATTCCAAAGCCACAAATACACTTCTAAATGGTCTCAATGAAACAATATTCACCAAAGTTGCACATTGTAAATCTGCTAAAGAGATTTGGGACAAGCTTCGAAATATTTATGAAGGAGATTCAAAAGTCAAAGCAACAAAGCTTCAAACTTACAGAGGTCAGTTCGAACAACTAAAGATGAAGGAAGATGAGAATATTGCAGCCTACTTCTTACGAGTCAATGAAACAATGAATGCAATCATAGGATTGGGAGAAGAAATCAAAGAATTTGTAATTGTTCAAAAGGTACTAAGATCTCTTCCTATGAGATTTGACCCTAAGATATCAACACTAGATAAAAGATCAGATCTAAACTCAATAAGCATGGACGAACTGCATGGAATATTCACAGCATATGAAATGAGAACTGAACAAGAAAATCCAGATGTAAAATAAGAAGCTTTCAAAGCATCCAAAGATCAAAGAAAAAGGAAAAGCAACAAGAAGAACATAACAACAACAGTGACGTCTTGAAAGATGATGCATAATTAGCCAACTTCATCAAAAAACTAAACAAGGGAACCGACGGTAGGTATAGAGGTAAGCTTCCTTTAATTTGTTTTAATTGTGATGGTATTGGTCATTTTGCTAACAAATGTTCTCATAAGAAAAAGAGAAATGATGAAGGTTACTCAAAAGGAAAACAAACATATAAAGGAAAAAGAACTACAAAGAAAGTTTTCAAGAAAAAATTATGCACCAAAGAAGACATATCATCATTAGATGAAGATGAAGTCAGTGACAAGAAGACAATAAGAGTTCTATTCATGGAAGTATAAGACTCTGATAAAGAATACTCTGAAGAAGAATATGAAGAATAAGAAGAAGAATACGAAGAAGTCGAAGAAGAAATTGAAGAGGCAGAAGTTGACTACCGAGAAGAATCGATGCATGCCATAGAAGTTATCAAAAGAGAAAAGAAGAAAAACAAGAAAGTACAAGAGGAACTAGACAAGAAAGAAGACACTTAAGAACTAGAAAAAATGATCACAAATTTGAAGGTTCAAATAGAGGAAGATATAAGAATTGAAGAAGCACTCAAATAAAAACTAGAATAAAAGGGAAATATCATTGGAAATTTGGAAGCAAAGATTGTCACATTAAGAAAGGATATTCAAAATAAAAATATGAAGAATAACTCAAAAGTTTTGGATGACATTATCAACAGTAAAAAATCTCATCTTGACAAGTCCAGACTTGGATACAATCAGACAGAAAAGGGATCAAGCTCCAGAACAACAGAGCAAGAAACATATCCAAAAGTCTATGCATAAACAATCAAAGGGGATAATAAGATATACAAGGAAGATTATAGAGACACTCCTCCACTGAGAATATTCATATTTCAGAATCAACAACAGACAGATAGGCCTCAAGAAGAAGAAGGATTCATAAGAGCACCTCATTTAAGAAGATCTTCAACTCCCAAGTATCAAACTATATTTTTTGGTTTATGTTATGCATGTAATAATTTTGGATATAAAGCTATGAATTGCAGAGCTAACAACAAGAACATAAACAACTTTGAAAGTCATAGACAAAAGGGTTATCCAAGAAGGCCTAGTGAAAAACAAAGAAAAAGTTACAACAGGTTTGAATCTTTGAGAACTAAAGTGGAATGTTACAAATGTAACAACTTTGGACACATGGCCAAAGATTGGAGAATGACAGTCCCTCCTAGAGAATCACAATAGAATAACAATAGTCACAGATAGGAACCTTAGAAAAGGACATGGATAAGAAAGAAGAATCAATATAACAATGAAGAATGCACACTCACTCTACAATCTAAGAAGAAGAAACATGGTTGGTATGTTGATAGTGGCTGTTCAAAACACATGACAGGTGATAGAGACAGGTTTATTACATTAAGAAAGGAAAGAGATGGATCAGTCTCCTTCGGAAATGATGATTCAACTAAAATCATTGGAAAAGGCACAATGATAATTGGGAACAAGAATAAAAAGGTAGAAAATTTTCTACTAGTAGAAGATATGAAAAATAATCTTCTAAGTGTGAGTCAAATTTGTGACCAAGGTCATAAAGTTACATTCAATTCACAAAAGTGCGATATAAGAAAAGAAGGTTCAGGAAAATTGATTGCTACAACTGCAAGAACTTCAAGCAACATATATGTGTTAAGTGAAATTGGAAATGAAAAGTGTTGTATAGGAAAGGAATATGAAAGTTGGCTATGGCACAGAGGAGTGGGTCACATACATTTTGATAACCTTGTCAAAGTCAGCAAAAGAGAAGCAGTCATAGAAATGCCCCAGATCACGAAACCAACCAACACTTTATGCAAGCATTGTCAACAAGGAAAGAAAACAAAGACCAAGTTCAAATCAAAGGAATATTCAACGACAAGACCACTGGAAATTGTGCACAATGATCTAGTTGGACTAAATACAACAAAGGGTTTAAAAGGTGAGAAATAATTTATGTTATTAGTTGATGATTATACAAGAATGAATGCAGTTTGCTTTCTCAAGAATACGTCAAAAGCTTTTGAAAACTTTAATATCTATAAGGAAATGGTTGAAAATGAAATTGATTCAAAAATCAAACACTTGAGATCTGATAATGGAGGAGAGTTCAATTCAAAGGAATTTATGGACTACTGCAGTAATTATGGAATAAAAAGACAATTCTTCATTGCTAGGACACCTCAACAGAATGGAGTTGTTGAAAGGAAGAACATGACAGTACAAGAAATGGCTCAAACAATGCTAACGGATTCCAAATTGATAGATATATTTTGGACACAGGTAGTGCATACAATAGTTCACATTCAAAACAGAGTAATGCTCAGAAACAACACTGACAAAAATCCCTACGAGCTATGGAAAGAAAGACCAGCAAATGTGAAGCACTTCATAGTTTTTGGAAGCAAATGCTACATCAAAAGAGAAGATGGCAGAATGAAAAAGTTTGACTCTCATGTGGACAAAGGAGTACTTGTCGGTTACTCAAGTACAAGGAAATCATACAAGTGTTAAAATCCGATATTGAACAAAGTTTTGGAAAGCATCAACATAAAAATTGATGAAATAGGTAGACCATAATCAAAGGAAGAAGAAAATGAATCAATGGAACAACCTTTCAAAAAGGAAGCAAAAGATGAAAAACAAGTAGAAGAGGAAGATGAAGACAATCCGACAGAAGTAGAAGAGCAAGTTCAATAAGTGTCTCCAAAGACACCTAGCAGACAAGTACAGAAGAATCATCCTTCAGATCAGATTATTGAAAACAAAGATGCAAGAGTTGAGACTAGAAGAAGAATTCGTTCACCAGAACAAACACACCTAGGACTCTTATCTACAATTGAACCAAAATGTTTTGAGGAAGCCAACAACGATGAATTTTGGAATAAGGCCATGGGTGAAGAATTGGATCAAATAGAGAAAAATGATACTTGGGAATTGGTTCCAAGACCAAAGAATAAGAATGTGATCGACACAAAATGGATTTTCAGGAATAAATTGAATGAAAATGGACTTTGAAGAGACATTTGCCCCAGTTTCTATAATGGAAGTAATCCATTTGATTTGAGCTTATGCATGCTCCAAAAATATTAAAGTGTATCAGATGGACATAAAATCAACTTTTCTGAATGGGGAACTTGAAGAAGAGGTCTACATTGAACAACCAGAAGGATTTCAGTTGTTAGAGAATGCAGACTATGTGTGCAAATTAAATAAGGCCTTGTATGGTCTAAAACAGGCTTCTAGAGCATGGTACTCTAGACTGGATAAATATCTACAATAGGTAAGGTTCAGAAAAGGAAGCACATACAACAACCTCTACATCAAGGTAAGTCAAGATAATATTTTATTAATTGAATTTTATGTTGATGATATTATTTTTGGTAGTGATGATGACAGGTTAAGACAAAAAGTTGCAAAGGATATGTAGAACGAATTTGAAATGTCATTACTTGGAGAACTATCCTTCTTTCTAGGACTTTAGATATGTCAAAGAAACCAAAGAATTTTTATTTCTCAAACCAAGTATATCAGAGAAATGCTAAAGAGGTTCGGAATGGAATATTGCAAACCAATTATCACTCCCATGCAAACTAGTTGCAAGTTGAGCAAAGAGGATGATTCAAAGTCTACAGATTAGAGGCAATATAGGTCAATGATTGGCAACCTACTATATGTGACAACATCTAGACCAGATGTAATGCAGGCAGTTGGACAGGTGGCACGATTTCAAGAAGCTCCAAAGGAATCTCATGTATTAGTAGTGAAGAGGATTTTCAGATATCTCAAACAAACATAAGAGTTTGGATTATGGTATCCAAAAGGAAAGGATCTATCACTTATTGCCTACACAGTTGCAGATTGGGTAGGTTGTATTGATGACCGATGAAGAACTAGTGGAGAAACATTCTACTTGGGTGAGTGTTTAGTATCATGGTTAAGAAAGAAACAATCATCAATATCTTTATTTACAGCCGAGGCAGAGTATATTGCAACAACATCATGTTGTACACAGGTTCTTTGGATGAAACAAACTCTGACAGATATAAAGGTTGAGTATGATGAGCCCATTCCAATATATTGTGATAATACAAGCACTATCAGTATATCAAAGAACCCGGTGATGCACTCCAAGACGAAGCACATTCCAATCAAGCATCACTTTCTATGGGAGAAGGTTGCAGAAAATAACATCAAAGTTGAGTATGTGGGCACAAAAGAACAAGTGGAAGACATATTTACAAAACCACTTCCATGGGAATCCTTTAAGTATATTCGCCAGAGACTCAGAGTTATTTCTACTCCAAAATGAATTCTTTTGAATGCTTATATTATATGTCTTAGATGTACAAGAGAAAGCACCATATAGAGGACAATCTAGTCAGGGGGAGAAGCCCCGGATGGAAATATACCTTTGCCATTGATGATCAAGGGGGAGAGATTCATCAGATGCAAAGGACATAGTGTAATATTCCAGATATAAAATCTATGCAGAACAAAAAGAAAATGATAGAAATGGCAGATAAACAACAATATAACCATAACAACACCACAATAACATTGAAATGATATCAAAATAACACCAGAAAGAGCACTTTGATTCTGAGAGCAATGTTCACGGCCCTCTTCGAGGGGGAAACCTCTAGTCGAGAAGATCTCTATTACAATAATATCCAAGCTAGGGATATCATACCCTTGACTCCTATTTATACTAAATATGTCTATCAAAATAACCATCTAGAGGAAGATCCTTCTAGAAGCGGAAGCTTCTATTAGGTCTTCTTACATTCGAATTATTCTACCTTATTGCAAGGAATTATTAATACTGATCTTTATTAAATCCGAATATATTGTTCTGCCTATGTGAGGGGTTAGGTCCCTAACATTTCATCCCCCTTAAAAACAACCTTGTCCTCAAGGCTTGAGATGTGGAAATTACTGCAGAATGGTAGTTGGTTCCCAAGTGGTATTTGATAGAGTTGTATCTTTCCACCGGACTAACACTTCCATGATGGTTCGATGATGTAGGCGATGCTCACGCTGGTCCAAAAATTCTTGTGGTTGTAGCCAAATGGATCCTTCTTCATCCAACTCAGGAAGGTTGGTTTGAATTTGGAACTTAGTTCCAATCACCTTCTTTAAGCATGAAACATGAAAAACATGATGTAGCTTAGAATGACTGGGAAAATCTAACTGATATGCCACCTGTCCCACACGCTTGAGAATGGTATAAGGACCATAAAAATTGGGCCCCAACTTCTGACAATGCTCAACCTTGAGGGAGTTTTGCTTGTAAGGTTTCATTCAAAGAAACACCTTATCCCCTTCTACAAATTGATGTTCAGAGAGACCTTGATCTTCTTGTTGCTTCATGCGATTATGTGCCATGACCAAATTATCTTTGAGGTTACAGAGAATAGCCTCTCAAACTGTAAGCGTTTGGTCAACCGCCTAGACCTCCGAGACACCTGGTAAGTATGAGAGAACTGAAGGTGGATTTTTTTTATATACTGCTTCAAAAGGAGTCACGCAGGTAGTTGTATGGTATGAAGTGTTGTACCACCATTCAACTAGGGGTAACCATCAACCCCACTGATTTTTATTTTTCAATGCAAAACACCTCAAATATGTTTCCAAACACTTGTTGACAACTTCAGTTTGACCATCAGTCTGGGGATGATAAGCTGTGTTGAGATGCAATTGGGTGCCTTGTAGCTTGAACAGTTCTGGCCAAAAATTGCTAGTGAAAGTTGGGTCGCGATAAAAAACAATAGAATGTGGCATGCCATGAATCTTGAAGACCTGATCCATGAAAAGTTGAGCCACAGTGGATGCTGTAAATGGGTGTTGAAGAGCACAAAAATGAGAATACTTGGAAAGGCGATCAACAACTACCATGATGACTAATTTATTTCCCAATTTGGGTATGCTTGTAATAAAATCCATAGAGATACCCTCCAAATAGCAGGTGGAATCGAAATCGGTTGTAGTGTGCTAGGAGATTTAACTGTTTCTCCCTTCTTGCATTGACACACATCACATTCAGTGACAAAATTACGAATGTCTTGTTTCATACCATCCCAGAAAAAAGAACGTTTGACCCTGTCATAGGTTTTGGTAAACCCGGAGTGCCCAACTGTGGGTGTAGCATGAAGCTCAGAAAGTATTGTTGATTTAAGTTTTGATTGTTTACTTAAATACAAATGGCCTTTGTATCGAAGCTCATCATGGAGCCAAGAGTACCCTGGGGAAACTGAAGAATTGGACTGCAATTGTTGTATCAAATGCGAACTTTTGGGATCATGTAGCCATTCTTGGTGAATGGCTTGGAGCCAATCTAGTATAATGAAGGAGAGAGAAAAAAGGGATCCTTCATCTTCATATTTTTGGGAAAGTGCATCTGCAACCACATTGTCTTTGCATTTCTTGTAAATGATCTCATAATCATATCCAAAGAGCTTAGTGACCCATTTTTGTTGCTCTGGGGAGGAAATGCATTGTTCTAGAAAATACTTGAGGCTTTGATGGTATGTATTAATTTAGAAGCATTGCCCCAAGAGATAAGAGCTCCACATATCAACGACATGCAGAATAGCCAACATTTCCTTTTCATAGATTGATTTTCTCATATTTTGTTCAGACATTTGTTTGTTGGTAAAGGCCAAAGTCTGACCCTCTTGCATAAGGACAATGCCAATTCCTTTCCTTGAAGCATCACATTCCAGGACAAAGGTCTTTGTGAAATCAAGAAGGGCCAGGATTGGATTTGTGCACATGGCCATCTTCAAGGTTTGAAAAGCTTGAGCAACTACTGGAGTCCAAGTGAAAGAGTTCTTTTTTAGGAGTGCAGTGGGAGGTGTTGCAATCTTTCCATAATTCTTAACAAACTTGCGATAATAACCTGTTAAGCCCAAAATCCATGCAAGATTTTGAGAGTCTTTGGGTGAGGCTAGTCTTGCATAGATTCAATATTTTTAGGATCCACCATGACGCCATCCTTTCCAACAAGATGACCCAAGTACTCGACTTCTGAGGCGCCAAAAGAAAATTTAGATTGTTTTAGGAAAAGCTGGTGCTGATAGAGTAGATGGAGAACTCGATCCACATGAGCAAGATGGTCTATCCAGGTTTTTCTATAGATGAGGATATCATCAAAGAAAACTAAGACAAAATGACGGAGAAAAGAATGAAAGACATGATTCATGAGGCTTTGGAAGGTGGAGGGGGAATTACATAAGCCACAGGGCATGACCAAAAACTCATAGTGGCCCTCATGAGTTCTAAAGGTAGTCTTAGGAATGTCTGCCTCTTTCATACATATCTAGTGGTAGCACTCAATTCATCCAAGAGGTCATCAATGACAGGAATGTGAAATTTGTCTTTAATGGTGAGTTTGTTGAGGGCACGAAAGTCAAGACACATGCACCAAGAACCTTCTTTCTTCAGGGTCGTGACCACAGGAGATGAGTAGGGGATCATACTAGGGTGGATAACACCTGCGTTAAGGAGTTCTTGAACCATTTTCTCTATTTCATTTTTTTGGAAAAAGGGGTGACGATAGGGACGGATATTGGGAGGAAGGCTTCCTGGTACAAGGGGAATGGAACGATCATGAACAACACGGGAAGGATGGAGTCCCTGGGGAGTGGAAAATACCACTTGATGTTTATAGAGGATGGATTGGAGGTCTTGCGACATCGAGGGTGTCTCAGTTTCTTGTATGGCATGGAGTTGGGAAATAACGCCAGGATGACCTTTTTTGAGCATCTTTTCCATGCAATGGGAACTAATGATCTCAGGTGAATCGATGATGATGCCTTAGAAATTATATTTTTGGCCCTCTTGGTCGAATTACATGGTTAATTCCTTAAAATCCATGAGAATGGGACCCAAAGTCCTTATCTAGTCTGCACCCAACACAATGTCACAACCGCCCATGTCGATAGAAAACATATGAGATTTTAGGTGGTAGTCACCAATTTGGAGACACACATTTTCACAATACCCTCCACATTTCATGGAGCCACCATTGGTAATCATGATTTGGAAATTATTGACTGCATGGATATAACAATGAGTTTCTTGGACAATGTGACAATGAATAAAATTATGGGTGCTTCCACTATCAACAAGATTGATGACCTTCCTATGCTTGATGTAACCGATTAGCTTGAGGGTTTGGGGAGCAGAGAAGCCAGTGAGAGCATTTAGGGAAATGACCGATTCTACTTCGGGAGGGTCTGAGGGAGGGGTTATGTCAGTGGTTTTAGGTGACTCAGACAAAAGGGGAGTTTCAACATCCTCTTCCGAAATATCCTTCGAGATGGCCATAAAAATCTTTTCTTCCTTACACTTGTCGCCCGAAAAATATTTGTCATCATAATTATAACAAGGGCCTTTGAGTTGGCGTTCATCCATTTCATCCCTGGTTAATTTTTGGATATTTAGTGGGGCATAGGGAGTAGTGGGATTTACTAGTTTAGTGCGAGGAATAAAGGAGGGTTTCTGGTTTTGAGAAGATAGTTAAACCTGGAGGAATTGCATAAAACACAAAATGTGTCAAAGCAATATACCCTTGACGGAAAGTTTTTCTCCATTGCCAACGTTCTTAATCTAGATGGAGAACACCATATGGGAGTTTGGCCAAGTCATCTGTAATTTCGTATAAAGAGAAATAATGTTCCATTTGGGTTACCCAACCAGTGGGATCCGAGCCATCAAATTTGGTCACATTCACCCGTAGAAGGCGTAGGTCACACTGAAAGTGATGGGGCTGAAAATTATGGGAATGCGAGGAAGTTTTAGCTTCAGTATGTAGAGGTGGGTCAGATAAAGGGTTATCTACAGGGATATGCAGCTTGGTTCAGATCATCAAAACTATAGTTTCAAGCTAGGTAGTCATGTCTTGTTTGAGTTCCTCGATTGAAGCAGAAATGGAGGATTGCATGTTTGTATTGATGGTGGAAGCATTGGCACTGAGTTGTTTCACTTCTTGTTGGGTCTCTGTGAAATTAGGTTGCAAGGTATTGAAGCGAGATTCCAAGTCTTAGCTACGGGTATGGGCCATGATGACGAGGGAACTGAAATGGGCCGGGTGGGGTCAAAATTTTTGTTGAAAAATGATATGTATGAATGTGATAAGGGAGAAGAGATAAATCCAATGGAATAGGTCTCAAATAATGGTGCAAAAATTTCTAGACTTTTATTTTTATTTTTATTTATTTATTACACCTACAGAGTTATACTTCGGTCTGAAAAATACTACAGTGATGAAATGCCCAAATGCTTAAATAGGAAGAAATGTGTAGTTATTTGGAAACCCGAACACAGTTGCGCAAAAATATATCTTATCTGTTTTAATTTTGTTTCCATCCCCAAGGGTTAGGTATTCAAGGGTTCTACAGATAATGGTTTGCCATGTGCTATAGCTCTCTGATATACGTGCAAGGTCCAACAGTAGTACTAGGCCCAATATCTCAGGGCACCAACTAAGGAGGCTAGACCATGCCCTTAGCCGTACTACCCGTCTACCCAGGTACTAGAGATTATATTCTCGAGTGCTATTCTCGGTGGCACTATATCAGTCAGGTGACCGATCGGTTTATCTAAAGAGGGCTTCAGGAAATCTAGGCTGATTCGTACACAGGTGTTTTTTGATGCGCTACCAATCGAAGGGGTTCCAACAGGGGTTACAAGGGTGGCCAACATATGTGCGATTAAGTATCATTTGTATTTCCTACATGTATGAATCCCTCAACCCCGGGTTTATGCACGTAACAATAGATCTCTGTGGCTTAAAGACGTCGAAATACGTCTCTACCCTGAAAACAAAATTTAACCCACAATTTCTACTGAGGAAAGTGCTCTGATACCACTTGTAATATTCTAGATATAAAAAGTATGCAGAACAAAAAGAAAATGATAGAAATGGCAGATAAACAACAATATAACCAGAAAAACACAACAATAACACTGAAATGATATCAAAATAACACCAGAAAGAGCACTTTGATTCTAAGAGCAATATTCACGGGCCTCTTTGAAGGGGAAACCTCCAGTCGAGCAGAGATCTATTACAATAATATCCAAGTTAGGGTTCTCATACCCTCAACTCCTATTTATACTAAATATGTCTATCAAAAGAACCATCTAGAGGAAGATCCTTCTAGAAGTGGAAGCTTCTATTAGGTCTTCTTACATTTGACTTATTCTACCTTATTGCAAGGCCTTATTAATATTGACCTTTATTACATCCGAATATATTGTTATACCTACGTGAGGGGTTAGGTCCCTAACATAGAGGCATGGTTCCAAGGGGAGCAATGGTCACAGAGATGCATAGGACAAAGACATGTTTCCAGGGGGAGCATGAGTGATATGACTTCAATATTGCATGAAATAATTTCAGTTTTGCATCAGAGTGTTTCCATCAATGCCAAAGGGGGAGATTGTTGATTAAGGTTGGTTGTCATTGATGGCAACCCTTGAAGAAAGCCTAGTAGCACAAAGGTTTGGGTAATGGACCCAAGTTTGTTTAATGTAGATATTACTCATTATTTTCTTTTCATGGTTGATAATAAGTGCAAAGGATGAAGGCCAAAGTAGTTTCCTTATGGTGAAAGCCCTCACAAGAAGACGCTTTGTGGATTGAGTTATCCTAGAAGTATGGTTAGAGAACCCATGCTTATTTATGGAATAATGAGATGAATATCAGTGAATTTATCAGTGAAACTATCCTAGATGGATATTTCCTGTCATTCCATTTCCGATGGTATGTGGAACGCCATATAAATCCTCACGATTAGAGAGTTATGACCATGAGAAGTTGGAGAACCAAGGTTTGGGTAATGGAACCAAGTTTGTTTGATGGACAATGGTATGAATTTTTATATATTTGCAGGTAATACTATTCTATATGGATAGTACATCATTCCATTTCTGGTGGTATGTGGAATGTCACATAACTCCTCACGGTTTGAGAGTTATGGCCTTACGAAGTTGGAGGACCCTCATATGTCATCTAGAAGCTCCAAAAGGTCAAAGAAGTCAAAATGGTTTAAGAGATTTTAGAAGGTAAATAATAAAGTGAAGTGATGAGTGTACAATAATTCAAAGTGAATACAAAATAAATTATTTAAATAATAAATTTAATGGAGAAAATAGAAGTGGGTTAACGCTAAAATAAGGAAAGTGGGCAAAGTGACCTAGATGATGTTTTTAAGAAAGCTACTTGGAGAGCATAAATAAGAGGCAAGACTCTCTCATTTTAGATCACACTTGAGAATATTGAATATATATATGTGTCTGAGGTAACCAAAGGATATATAAGTCGATTTTCTGAGGGAAGGAGAAGAAAAGAAGGCAACAATTCAAGGGAGGGTAAATTATTTTGATGATGCTTTCTAAGGTATGTTATTTACAGGTCATCTCAACATTTTCACAATAACGTTTTTTCTAGAATGATTCAGACTTTGAAATTTATATTCCATTGAGGAAACATATCCAAGTATTTGTGGTAAACAATTCAACTTGTGGGTCGTTGTATTTTTGGAGTTACACTCCATGGAAAATAGGGTTTGTGGCTAGTCCTGAAACTAGTCTAAAATAGGTGTTTTAGGTAAAAATGTCATAATGTCTTCATAATAGATCCAAATTATGTAAGACCAAATGTTTTGGTTAGAGTACAGTATTTGTTATGCTATGCAATAGTTTCAGATCGATTCAACAAATATTACATGTGGGGAATTCTCTACAAGGTATCTCTCTAGAATAAGCCAGAATTCAGCAAGGTATGCCATTTTTGCTATAAATCCTTTTCTGAGAGGTTCCAAGTAGTTAAGCCTGGAGGAATTGCATAAAACACATTGAATAACATTGCATATTAGTTTAATATATTTTTTCATTACAGGTAGAAAGTTATGATTATTTCAAGATAGGGTTGTTGACTAATCCAAAACTAGTCATGTGAGATTAAAGAAGATTTTGATGAAAATGATAGTCTCTTGTTATTAAATTTAAGGAAGGCTTGCAGGTATGTGATCATATACACTGGGTCTATTATAGAGTTACATATCATATTTTGATGATGAAATTGATGGGGGATTTTAGTTAAGGTACATGTTGGGTACATGGTTGAGACAAGTAGTTGATGAGTTGGCACATACATGAGGTGTATAGTTGATGATGTTGGTACATATTGATGAGATATAGTTGATGAATAGTTGACACATGATTTGTACATACTTGGTACATGGTTGATGCACTTGTTTATGGTACAGGTTGATTACAGGTTGTTTGGTACAGGTTGGTGCATGGTTGATTCACTTGTTTATGGTACAGGTTGATTACAGGTTGAGGTACAGGTTGATCCATGGTTGATGCATGGTTTAGGTTTATTGGCATAGGTTTATAGTGGTATATCTCACAGTGATAGTGTGACAGTGGTTCCATCATTCTACTTCTACTTCAGGGTGGTTGGACGGGGCAAGGACATGTGGTTGTATCCACCTTTCGGTTGTAGATGGAGAACATAGGGGGTTGTAGCCTCCTTCTGGTTGTAGCCAGAGAATTAGGGAGTTGGATCTTCCCTCAGGTTGTAGACTGAGACACTAGGGGGTTGGATCCTCCTTCCAGTTGCAACTGGAAAACAAAGGAAGTTGGTGCTTCCAATGAATGTAATTCTTCAAGACATATAAGAAAAATCATTATGTGGTTTTCTCCCACTTTGGGTTTTCACGTAAAACACGGGTGTACTATGTATGTGTATGATTGTTCATTTGTTCATTTCTCATTATTGGATGATAATTCTACATTGATATAACGCTTGGATTATTTGGTTTAAAAATCATTATAATTTCTCTATTACTGATTCACTCCCCCTCTCAGTAATCCAACATTTACATTCCCTAAGAATATGTTCCTCTCCACAACCCCAACATTTCAAGGGTTCTCACTTCGTGTTATCAGTCTTACTTGGAACCACTACAAATGGTTTATTTTCACTCTGAATGGAAAATTTTATTAATACATAGTTCTGGTAGGAAGGATCATCCTAGAGCTCTTCCCATGGTTCTTAAATATAGATGGTTTAAACCCATTCTTCTTGAATCCCGAATTGTTTTTCTTCTTCCAGTCTTCATGGGGTTCTATCTTATTCTTGAATTTCTCATAGAAATACCTTTCTTTTTGAATAATATCTTCTAAGGTCTTTGGCTCATCAAACTCAATTCTGTCCTGGTAGGAATGAGGTAATCCACTAATAAATCATTGGATATTTACTTTTTCATCCTTTATGTAGGAAACATAGCTCATCAAATCAATAAATTTGTTGAGATACTCATCTATGGTGATTTGTCTAAGCTTGAGTTCATAGAACTCCTTGGTATTCACATCAATGTACTTTTCTGACAGATACTTCTTCTTGAAATATTTCTCAAATTGTTTCCATGACAAGTCCTTCTTGTGGATTCCTTTCACATTCCTAAGTTCCTCCCACCAAATGGAATATTTCCCATTCATGTTGAAAATGGCTATCCAAGCCTTTAAGTTTTCAGAGTAGTCATGGAATCTGAAGTACTTCTTCAAGCTGAGTAGCCAAAATTCTCCTTCTTCCCCCTTCTTAAGGTGGGAATTTTGGCTTTCTTGAAATCTTAAGGTTCATGAATCTTTTCCTAATATTTACTCTTGTCTGAGAATGGGAACTAGTTTTTCCACTAGAATATTCCTTGGAGTTGTCAGTGTCCTCAGAGGGAAATTCCGATGAGTGTCTCTTGGCTCCATGTTGGGCCTTCCTTGAGGTGCCCCTTCTGGTGTGGCCACTTTCCGGACCATGCTTTTGTATCTCAAGTGGACTTGGAGTTTTCTTAGTATGATTCCTATCCATGTGACTGACAATTGGATCATGTTGTAGTTTCCTTTGCATATCTGATAGAATTTGCAGTAGGACTGCATTAATTTCAGTCTACTTTTCCTTCTCCTTTATCAACCTTTAATTGTTAGTCTTATAAATCTGTAATTCTTCCATGAGGCTTCTTACATTTTCAGCCAAATATGGAGGGGTTTCCACCACCATCCTTTCATCATATTCTTCCTCTATATGGTGGGAGCTCTCCCCCAACTCATGGTGTTTCAACATTCCTTACGTTGTAGTTTTCCTGCTATTTACTGACCGCTTGAGTGTTGAAAACACAATTTATGTTAGTTACTAATATACTAATTCATGAACAACACATATTATTGCAAGGTGAAGTTAGATTCTTTATTTGGAAATATTAACAAGATACAATGGATATTTCCAAAGCATCTATCAATAGTAGAAGGTTTTTTTCCCCTCTTCAACATAGGTTCATACAATTTTCTTATGGAAGGGGGGTAAGGTAGGGTGTTACAACATAAGATTATATAATAATATTATTATGTGACTCGTGCATGAGACCAAGTAGGAAAAGTGTTGTTTCCATGCTCTGATACCAATTTGTAACACACCCGACCCCTAAATACCATTTCTAGGGACGGGGCATCAAATTTTTGTTTTTTCCTAACTATCTCAAATCCTAATTATGGGCTATCCATTGGCTACTACTCACCATGATCTTTCTAATGGTCGCCACCACACTAAAATCTAATCTCTAGTCTGTAGGTTATTGCCTCTCAAAGTTATCTGGGTGTTATTAGTTGGGGTCTTTGGCGTTCGACATTGAACGCTCCTTTTCTTACTCCCCGAAGTCCCGAAATCTTGCCACGTGGCATTAGCCATTCGATGATTGAAGTTTAGTGTTTTACATTGAACATCCCTTTTTCAACGTTCTACATGTTGGTCCTAAGGTCTGCACCTAATTGCTAAAGGGAAAATCCAGCCCACTTATTAGTTTAGAATGATTGTTTCTTTTAATTTTTTTTGGTTGGTCAGAGGGTTATTCTATCAAGAAAAAAGATAGGTTGGGTTGGAAAAATGATATGGATGAGAATCCACATTGGATGGTGGCACACTAATGACAGACCATTGAAATAATAGAAAACAAAGGGAAACAACAAACTACTCAATGAATACTTGGATGTAAGAAGTTCAATACTTGAAATATCATTTCAAGACATTAAACGTGTATCAAGACACAATTACTCCTTTAGGTTGTGATAAAAGCAAATCTTCACCAAGCATTAGATGTTTTAACAGGTTGCATGTCAATAAAGACAAGTTACACAATAACTGAAAGGAAATGACATGTACTTTGCACAAATAAAAAACTGCATTCAAGATAAGATAAAAAAACACATGAAGATTTGAATGAAACATTGTCATCAAGAGTATGTTCACCAGGTAGAGAGATTTAATCCATGCATAGAATGGATCCAACCAGTCTGATGTAGCACTATTCTTTCCCACAAAATCTGACCCTTAAAGTATTCAAAGACCCCCTACTTAACAAATTTTCCGAGGTTCTCGTCCTTAGGGGACTGAGACCTAAATTTAGGTAATTGTTCGTAAAAAAAATTAACTTAACTATGACATAGGAATTAATCAACAAGAGTGATTATTATCACACATAGAAGACCACTCTTATATCTAATCTAAGAAAATGATGGAATTAATCAACTAAAAACTACTACTCTCTCTGAGACAAAACTGATGCATGCACTGGAGGAACCGAGCTAGCAGAAAATATGCCTCAAAGTGACACAATAGAGCTCTGTGTTGAGTAATGGCGTGCTTGCAAGATGTTGGAGGTCACTGGAGATGACTGGATGCATGAGCATATCCCTTCTTGAGGGAGAGGTAGTTTTCTGAGGTGTTCTAGAACCAATCTGCGTCGACCTGTGACTGAGACTTAACTCTCTATCTGTGTCTAAGTTTTTGGAAGCTAAGTGCACTCTGTCTCGACTGTAACTGACCCTTCTTCTCTCTTTATTTGTGATGAACTGGTTGTGAATAGGAAGACATGGAGGAGGGCATCCAATAGGAATACAGGATGTGTGGAGGTGGATGTAGATGAAGTGGAGGTGAGTGGAGGTGACGTGGTGAAGGTGAGTGGAGGTGGCATGATGACCTGATGTCATTTAAGCACACGATTGCAGAAGTTGTCAAAGGTGGTTTGGGTCCACACCGCCTTTGGGACCGCAATCCCCCACAAGCTACCATGTACCCTTACAAAAATACCATGGTTCCAATTGTGGGACCGCAATCCCCCACAAGCTACCATGTACCCTTCCAACAATACCATGGTTCCAATTGTGGGACTGCCTTAGAAAATTAACATCTGAGCAGTTTACATCCCTGCAATGAATTGTGGCCATCGATATGATTGTGATATGTGATATGGGTGATATTTACTTGCTGCAAGGATCAATGGTGCTGGTTGATTTGAGATCAACGGTCCGATATCACTTCGGGAGTCTGGGATTCGGGAGTTTCAATGCATAGTTCTTACCATCCACCGGAGTATCGTACTTTTGAAGTGAGGGATCTACCTCCATGTGGCCTCTGGATCTAGACGGTCCAGATTCACTTTGAAAGTTTAGGCTTCAAGAGTTTCAAATGTTGTTATTGAAATTCTCCCAGAGGAAAATCACTGAAGTGAATGATCTACCTCCACATGGCCTCTGGATCTGGACGGTCCAGATTCACTTCGGAAGTTCAGGCTTCAGGATTTTTCGTATGTCATGCTTGGAAATATCATGGAGTGGTACAAGCCTAGAGTGACGTGGTATGCTAGATGTCATATGATTTCATGGATGGGGATGTGTCATGGAGAGAAGGATGACACATGTCACGTGGAAATGGGTGAGTTCCACATGCTTCGGATCTTTGGCTCTTCATCTTTTCGGGACTTTGGGGCTTCGACTCTTTGGGAATTTGGGAGTTCGGGCTTCGGGAGTTTATGAATGTTGTGCTTGAAAATCTCCCATAGTGGTAAGTCTCTGAAGTGAATGATATTCCTCCACATGTCCTTGCTGATGGACGGTCCAGATTCACTTTAGGAGTTCGGCTTTGGGAGTTTGTAAATGTTGTGGGTTCACTCTTGATGTTAAACCCCAATTTTGACACTTCAAATGCATGAAAACCTTCGATCTGATTGGCCTAATGAATCTCCACCGTGGAAAGTTAACTTGTCTGTTCCCACAATCTAAGGCCGAAATTGACTGCTTTGGATTGCTGCGTTTTGTCCACGGGCATTTCCTGTGCATACAAAAAAGGATTGGATGACCTGTGGTGAGATGAATTAATGGAAAATATGATGACAAGCATTCTGAACCAAATACAACATGTATTTTATCCTTCAGGAAAAACATAAACAAAAATGCGCAAAGACTCAAATTGGAAAGAGGCGAATGTGAAAAATTGATGAAGGCATAGGGAAAATAGATAGGAGAGGTAGGGGTGTAAACCTAGGTTACAACACGACATTCGAAAATTGACGATTGATGTCCTATGTTTTTGGCATTTCAATAATTGACGATCATCATTTGATGTTCTACGTTCGGTGATCGATGATCGATGTTGAACATCCATTTACCATACTATGCCCAAATCTTTCAAACTCTCAAAGTTATCCAGACTCCTGAAATCTCGGACACGTCACCAACCATGTTGGCTAGGTGGGCATGAACCAAAAGCTGACATGGGGTGAGGGCCAGGGGTGACACATGTCATGATATAATAGGAATAAGGGCTATGTAAATCAAACATATCTGGGTGAGATGTGGCACCTTAGTTGTGGGTCCATGTGACCCAAGATGACCTCAGTGAGCCACATCATCCCCTGACATGTAGTCTTCTCACTTCTTTCAAATATCATGGTTATATTTGTCCACATAGATCCATAGATCCAAAATTCCCATTACTTCATGACTCTGGGCTTCAAATCTTACCATCTCCTCACATCACGAATCCCCCGAAGATCCAAGTCTTAGAACTCTTGGATCTAGTGCCACGTGTCCTTTATATATCAATGTTGGAGATTCACTTCACCATTCGCGACTTTGGGAGTTTTCACACCTTGAAAAATCTTGGCCAAGTTCCTCTGGAGTACCAAGTCTCCAGACTATAGGATCTCTTTCAATGTAGCCTCTCATCCAACAACTCTATTTGAATAGACAACATTTGACAGGGGACAAGTAAGG
>JZKD02S2287311.1:232932-244896 GCA_000966675.3 Picea glauca | reverse complement strand
CTTGCCACGTTTGAAACGTCGGTCTTGCCACGTTTGCAACGTCGGTCTTGCCACGTTTGCAACGTCTCTCTTGCCACGTTTGAAACGTCGATCTTGCCACGTTTGCAACGTCTCTCTTGCCACGTTTGAAACGTCGGTCTTGCCACGTTTGAAACGTCGCAATACAGACGAAAACTAGGTCGTCGGAAAAACGACGTCATGTGAAACGACGTTTGAGGAGGTTCGAGGTTTGTCGGTCTTCCGACAATAGAAAGTGGCAATTGCGTCGAACGCGTCGTCGGAATTTGACCCAAATGCAGTAGTGTAGGTAGAGTAGATGGTTGGTATTCCTCTGTGAGTATGTATTTGATATCAAGCACATCAAAGGAAAATAGAACAAAGTGGTTGATTCACTCAACATAAGAGTGCATGAACTACATGCTACAACCATTAGCATGTATCAAATTGATCTTAAAGGAAAATTTTCTTAGGCTACAAAAGTAGATTTGCAGTACATGGAATTGGTAACAAAATTACAGCAGGGTAAAATGCAACAGAAAGTTCAAGATTATGAATTGGGAAATGATGGATTTATTTTGTACAGGAACAAAATTTATGTACCCAATTCTCATGAATTGAGGAGTACTATTTTGAAAGAGATGCATAATGTACCTTATGATGGACACCTAGGATATCCGAAAACAATGGCAGTAGTCAAGAACCAATATTATTGGCGAGGCATGAAAAAGGAGATTGATTAGTACATTGTTAAATGTTTGGAGTGTTAAAAGGTCAAGGGTGAGCATAGACACCCAACTGGGTTGCTGCAACCATTTCCCATTCCTGAGTGGAAGTGGGAAGTGGTGACAATGGATTTCATCACCAAATTTCCTAGAACAAGCAAGCAACATGATGATATCATGGTGGTGATGGAAAATCTTACTAAAGCTACCCATTTCATTCATATGAAGGTTACTCACAAGGAAACCAATGTTGCTGATATTTATACGAGGAAAGTAGCATGCTTGCATGACATACCCAAGACAATTGTGTCTAAAAGAGACCCAAAGTTTACCTCAAAGTTCTGGAAGGGATTATTCAAAGGGTTCAAAACAAATATGAACTTTATCACAACTTATCATCCTGAGTCTGATGGGAAAATATAAAGGGTTAACCAAGTGATAGAGGATATGCTAAGGATGTATGTGATGGACAAACCATCTAAATGGGAATATTATCTACACTTGGTACAATTTTCCTACAACAATGGGTACCAAGCATCATTGAAGATGAGTCCATTTGAGACACTTTATGGAAGAAAGTGAAACACACCAATAAGATGGGACAACCCAGCTGATAGAGAAGTGATTGGGCCAAAGTTTCTTAGAGAAATGGAAGAGAAAATGTTGAAGATTAAACATAATTTAAAGGCTTCCCAAGACAGGCAGACAAGCTATGTTGACAAGGGCATAACTCACAGGGAATTTAAAGTGGGTGAACATGTTTTCTTGAAGGTGAAGGCCAACATAAGTTCCTTGAAGTTGGGAAACTGTTCCAAGTTGGCAACCAAATATTGTGGGTTGTTTGAAATCCTAGAGAGGATTGGACCAGTAACTTTTATGATTTCATTTCCTGCATCTATGTCTATACATAATGTATTCCTTGTATCATTGCTTAAGAAATATATACTTGATGTTAATCATGTTATTGATTGGAATGTGATTCAAGTGGAGCAAGAAAGCACTTTTCAAGTGAATCCGATATGCATTATGGACTGGAAAATCAAATAGCTCTGGAATTGAGCCATATGGAAACTTGGGAGCATGAAGATGCTATGTAGGTAGAATACCCACATAGTTTTGAAGATTTTTGAAAATCTCGATGTAATATGTAAATATGATGCACTGAGGATAGTGCATAAATGTAATATCCCTTGGCCAAACCCAATGGTAAATGTAAATTAAGTATACTTAAGCTAGTGAGATGTTTTGAAATCATTTTGTAATGCACCTTTCATGGCATAGTGTGCGCATGCACTGCACAGTAAAAAGATGTAGTGTACACATTCCTAGATACCATGCACAGTAACTAAAGTGTGCGCAGTATGGAGGTCAGCGAGCCTCGTGTATATGATATGTGTTATAGACTGGTGAGCCAATTATTATAAGATGGGATGCTTATGTTTTGGTATTAGGCCGAAACACCTAGATGTTAAAGGACAGTGTGCCTATTTTGTACATGTCTCATGATTAATATAAAATACATCCTTGCGCGTAGACCGACCATGACAAAAGAGATGGGGGACTGAACTTCACCAGTTAGGGAAAGGGAGGGCCAAAATTTAAGGGAAAGGGAGGGCCAAAAGTTAAGGGAAAGGGATAAGCTAGAGAGCTTAAGCTAAAAAGGAATATTATATCAATATTTCCTAAAACATAAAGTATGGATAATTATTTTATCCTAAGTTCTAAAGTTGGGGACAAGTGGACTAAAGTAGCTTCCAACATGACAAGTGTCAAGTTGGGGACATGCATTCATATCGTGGGGACTTAGCTCATTCGGTCACTTTTCACGAGGATTTTTACCAGCAACTTGACCATCATTCTCACCATCACTTTCACGATCAGTTTTCACGGTGATTCCTTCCATCACTCAGTTATCCAGTCAATGATTCCATGACCATTTTAATTCACGTAGTCTATTATCCTTGAGACATCAATTTCACCATATCCAAGCCTATTTCCATAACCTTTTTCGGTTGGTGTACCTGGTTAGCTTGGAGTGGGATTGAAGAAGTGGGTTTTTAGGCTCATGAGAAATTCTCTGAGTGAGAGAATTGATGGGGATTGATTCTCGAAGGTGATAAAATACAACTAAAATTCTCTGAGACTTCCAGTCCAACCTGTTGTTGAAGCCCTGGAAGGGAAGTGGGGCAACCGAGGGACTGTTGAGCAGAGAGGGTGCACACTTCCTTGGGTGGGACAAGCATGTGGGGAATGAGAGGTTGTAGGCTGTTAGTTG
The DNA here is from genome assembly GCA_000966675.3 of Picea glauca. Lineage (NCBI taxonomy): Eukaryota > Viridiplantae > Streptophyta > Pinopsida > Pinales > Pinaceae > Picea > Picea glauca. Next base: position 241,899 of record JZKD02S2287311.1, on the reverse strand, counting down.
AGTGAGCACCTGAGACCGATTCTTTCTTTTTGTCCATGAGCCTTAGCCTAGTTAGGAACCCCTTTACTTGAGTGGAGTTCAGTCCCAGCTCGGCGGTGACTCATTGTTGAGAGTGATGAACAATGTAGTCTAAGGCTGGGAGGTTCATGGATGGTCTGTACGTAGTTGGTGACAATATTTCCAAGATAAGTACCAATCGTATGATAAAATTATATGCTGCATTGTTATTTACATGCTTATGTTAATGTTTATCATATATGTGATTATAATTGTCTGTATGTTTATGGGTATTTCCCTGTATGTGCTGCATATCTATGTTTACTGTTATTTTAGTATGAAATCGCATATTATAGAATGTATTTGTTTGTTTATGTTTATATGTAAAGCTTCCACAAGAGTGTTGTATGTATATGTTCAAGTGGCATAGCTCAGAAAATTTATGTGGCATAGCTCAGTTGAATACTGGGTATGTTACGGTATGTTCCGCAATAAGAGAATGAAAGTGTTCCCTAGAGTAACATGGTCGGCTTGTTAAGGACCGGGGATGTTACCAACTAGTATCAGAGCATGAGAGATTTCTCTGGAGTGGAATTTCCCCGGCCCGTGGGTGGTCGGGGGAACGTTACAAATTGGTATCAGAGCATGAGAGATTGCTCTGGCGTGGCATTTCCACGGCCGATGGGTGGGCGAGGGGACATTACAGATTGGTTTCAGAGCTTCCTTTTTAACATTGACGCTGTATGGGCCAGAGAGATGTAGTTGAAGCAAATATTCACAGAAGAGTAACTTCGAAGTGACCAAAATTCAAGTCATGGAGCGTCCATGTAAAATGTTGGCATGCAGGTGCGCGTGGTAAATTTTGGCAACGCGTGGAAAATGTTGTCATGCAAGTGTGTGCGGTAAATGGTGGTGCCGCAAAGAATAATATTGTGTGCAGATGCACATGTTGAATTTATCCTTGCGTGGTGAGCATGCACATAGTAATGTGCACATGGGGTGCACAAGTATTGCATAACACATAGGAGTTTTGTGGTACGCACATAGTATGAGTATAAGTTGTCTCGCGACAGTGTATTCAATGGTGCGTGCATATTATTGTGCATGATGGAACATGTTGAACTTTAACATGGTGCAATGCATAGGGAAAAATGCATGTGGAGTATCAGTGCACGATACTAAAAATTGTGCACAGTGGATATTGGTGCACAACGTAAAAGTAGTGTGCGCAAGTTTTTGGTGCGACGAAGAAGAGATGCATAGTAGATATAGGTGCGTGGAAATGCATTTTAACTTGTGGTGTTGTTGTGAATGATGAATATGGGTGTACAGGATGAAGTTTAGTGCGTGCGAAGTCATCTGGGAGGTGATGAGTCTGAGTTTAATTTGCATAATATCAAAGGAAAAAGAAACACACAACCGCGTCGGAGCATTAATGAAAAATAATTCCAAGTGTTATATTCCTCTAATTCAGACAGATGGAAGTGAAATATAAGCTTACAAGAAAAGCATACTATAAAAGAAAACAAGACTCGTAACACAACCAGTTAAAATCTTGTAATAAACAACCCAAAATCTGCATCTGCATTTATATAATCGTATTAATCACAAAATTACAAAAAGGGGATGATAACAGTTATCTTGTTGTAAAAGGGTCATTTAATAATAGGCCTATCATCTATGGTGGTCCTTATCTCTGCCACCCGCTGTCCAAAATTTGCTGAAACATACTTAATTTTAGTTAAAGAGTCATTTTAGCTTAGCGATCTCCTCCTTTAAAGAATCTAACCAGACCGATTGATTCTCTCCAACACTTTCGGCCATTTCAGCTGTGGATTCCTCCTTCTTCTACTGCTTGCTCCTTTTCTTCTTAGCAACTATCCTATTGATGACTAAATCCTTCATAGTGGGTTTGAGCTTGAATTCCAACAACGAGTCTATAGCCGGATCTGTGTGGAATTTAGTAGCTAGAATGTGAGCAAGTACCTTTTCCTCCTTATTTACAGGAAAGTCTAGCATGTTGCCCGAATAACCAGTCTCACTAGATTTAGCCTTGTCCATGTATCTCAGGTTGTGGATACCGAAATTATTTTACAGAGAGAATAAAGTCGAGCAATTTGGAGATTACTTTGTTTATGGATAATTAGATGCCTTCATATTTGAGGACTGATAGTTATAAAATCCCAATTATGAAGTGCAGACATACTACGTACAAGAGCGTTGGGTTTCCATGCTCGGCTAATCCATTTCAAATGAATAGATTTTGAGTTCATCACATGCCGACGTTCAGCTGACCTCACATGGCTGCGAAGTAACGAACGAGGGAAACATGGTGATCTGACTAGCCATCACCCGTTCCACGAGTGGTGGATTTGACATGTTGAAGCACGTGATACCGTGTCTTGGTGAAAGTAGTTTCGAAAAACCACCTTCTTACCCAGATGTATCTCTGAAGGCACCGATGTCTATGTTATCAAGACTTGGGTCTTATCTAGAATTGTCATGGTGATAACACCAGGAAATTAGGAGCGATAACTTTGATGTATATATGGAACCAAAATGGTTCATATTTTTCATGAATTGTTGAATTTTTAGCCTGATAAGTTTCGATGGCTGCACATTTTGTAGAATTTACAACAACTAGATCAGATAAGATCAGTGCAGAGTCCATAGGAATGGAAGAGGCACAGGGGAATTGTAGTCAGCAAGATGAGAGTAGAGGGATGGATGTCCATTTGGGCATTGAAGGAACAAACTCCAATGGACATGGAGAAGAAATGAATGAAAACATGAATATGACTGAGACCATTAAAAATTTGCAGAAGGATGTCCAAATCCATAAGGATGGTAATGAAAGGCTTATGAGAGCCAAGGAGCAATAGGATGACTTCAACATAAAGTTATTGGAGGGCTTGAACATAATAGAAAAGAAGTTGGTTAAGGAGAGTGGCTCAAGCAAATCTGGAAGTCACAAGCCTTCAGATGAGAAAAGTAAAGAAAGAAGTGTTAGTAGACATCACCTTCATTCCCCAAGGCATTCCAATAAGAGAGCATGCAACAAATCAAGTCTATCCCCTATCAGAAGGTATAAGAGGTATGGGGTGGATGAGCTATGAGGAGAAATGAACAAAATCAAACCTCCTACATTTGATGGTGAGCACAAGAAGGATGAAGATGAAGAAACATGGTTGTTGGGCATGAGAAAGTATTTTCAATTGCATAATTATTCTTGTCATGCAGAAGGTAGAATTGCTATCTATCAACTCAAAGGAAAGGCCTCCATGTGGTGGGATCAACTTGTGCAGGTGCAACACATTAAAGAGGAAAGTGTTACTTGGAGGGAATTCAAGAAGTATTTTGAGAAGAAATACTTTACTAAGAGGTACTATGACAAGAAAATGAAAGAGTTCTTTGAACTCAAGCTCAAAAGTATGACCATAGATGAATATGATAGAAGGTTTCTAGAACTGCTGAATTATGTCTCTTTCATCAATGATGACATAGTCAAAATTCAAAGGCATTTGAGTGGATTTCCATCGTTCATCAGTGAAAAAATATAGTACAATGATCCCAAGACATTAGAAGAGACCATAAGGTGAGCTAAATGCCTATATGATCAGCAAAAAGAAAGGCTAGATTTCCAAAAGGCTTGGGAAGACAATAAGAAATTCAAGAGGGGTCAGAGGAAGAAGGGAGCTAAACCACCATTCTTTAGAACTAACCCACAAGGACAGAAAACACCTAAATAACCCAGAACGATTGGCATAGGGAGTCAAGGGCCAAGACAACCACCTATTCAATGTTGGGGCTGTAAAGGAGATCATAGGTTCAGAGATTGTCCTCATAGAGGTGAAAAAGGTAGGGTTGTTCACAATGTACAACAAGCTGAAACAGTGGAGGAAATGGGAAGATATGTGCCAAGGATTTATGTAGCCCTGGACAACAAGCAAGCAGAGTATCAGTCCCACATGATTGAAGTGGAAGGTATGATCAACAACCAAGCCATTGTTATTTTAATTGATTCAGGAGCTAGTCATAGTTATATAGACCCAAAAATGGTGGAAAGTTTGCATTTTCCAAGAAGAAAGCATGAGAAATCCTGGTTGGTGCAGTTCGCTACAGGAGCCAGAAGAAAATTTAATGAGATGGTTAAGTCATGCCTCATGGACATGAATGGATTGAGCACCAAGGAAGATTTGAACATCTTGCCTTTAGGTTCCTATGACTGTCTAATTGGGATGGATTGGTTAAACCAACATCACACTCTCTTAGGCTGTCACAACAAAGCATTTAGTTTCTTGGATGAGGAAGGGAAACTAAGGAAAGTACAGTGAATTCCCAGGGAAGTAACCATTAGAGAAATTTCAGCATTGCAGCTGAAGAAATGCTACAGAAAAGGGTGTCAATTAATTGCAACTCATTTGGCAGAGATACCTAAGGATAAGGTGCCAAATTTAGAGGATCATGCAGTCCTGGAAGATTTTGAAGATGTGTTCAAGGAGGTACTAGGGTAACCCCCGAGGAGAGACATTGATTTCTCTATAAATCTAATTCCTAGAGCAGTGCTAGTGTCAAAGACTCCTTACAGAATGAGTACACCGGAGTGGAAGGAGTTGCAAATGGAACTTGAAGAACTTTTGAAGAAGGGGTATATATGCCCAAGTGTGTCACCTTGGGGTTCCCTAGTATTGTTTGTGAAAAATAAAGATGGAACATTAATATTGTGCATTGACTTCATATAGTTGAATAAAGTGACTGTTAAGAACAAGTATCCTCTGCCAAGGATTGATGACCTCTTTGATCAATTGAAGGATGCAAATATATTTTCAAAGATAGATATCAGATCAGGATATCATCAGGTAAAGATTAAAGAAGAATATATCAACAATACTACCTTTAAGACAAGGTATGGTCATTATGAGTTCACAGTGGTGCCATTTGGGTTTTCAAATGCACCAATTGTTTTCATGTGCTTAATGAATGGTGTTTTCCAAGAATATTTGGACAATTTTGTCATTGTCTTTTTGGATGACATTCTTATATATTCTAAGTTAGAGGAATAACATGAACATCATTTGAGGATGGTGTTGCAAGTATTAAGGGAGTAATAGTTGTATGCAAAATTGAGCAAGTGCTCATTTTATTAGAAATAAATTCATTATTTGGGGCATATCATTTCACATGATGGGATAGTAGTGGATCCTGAGAAGATAGAGGCCATGGGAGAATGGTCAGCGCCGAAGAATGTCATAGAGGTGAGATCATTCATGGGTCTTGCAGGCTACTACAAAAGATTTATTAAAAGATTCTCAAAGATTGCACACCCAATCACTTTCTTGCAAAGAAAGGGGGTGAAGTTTCAGTGGACACTGGATTGCGAGAAGAGTTTCCAACACTTGAAACAATTATTGACAAGTGCTCCAATATTAAGGATTACAGACCCAAATGAAGACTTCATTGTATGAATAGATGGATGTAATGAAGGACTTGGTGGATTCCTCAGTCAAAATGGGTTTGTCATATGTTATGAATCAAGGAAGATGAAGGAGCATGAAAGAAAATATGCCACTCATGATTTGGAATTGGAAACCATAGTGCATGCCTTGAGGAAATGGAGACACTACCTCATGGGAAAGAGGTTTGTGCTAAGAACATACCACAATGGTCTAAAATATTTATTTGATCAGCCAAATATAAATGCTAGGCAAAGTAGATGGTTATAATTTCTAAGTGAATATGACTTTGATATAAAGCATATCAAGGGGAAAGAGAATAAAGTGGCTGATGCACTCAGTAGGAGGGTGCATGAACTACATGCTACAACCATTATCATGTATCACAATGATATTAAAAGGAAAACTTTGGAGGCTACAAATGCAGATCTACAATATAGAGAATTGGTAACAATGCTACAACAGGGTAAGATGCCACAAAAGGTGGATAATTATAATCTGGGAATAGATGGAATACTGTTGTACAAGAACATAATTTTTTTTCCAAATGTCCAGGACTTGAAATGTATGATTTTGCATGAAATGCATAATGTTCCTTATGCAGGGCACCCTGGATATTAGAAAACCATGGAAGCAATCAAAAGCCATTACTTTTGTCCAGGTATGAAGAGAGAGATCGCTGAATACATCGCTAGATGTATGGAATGCCAGAAAGTTAAAGCTAAGCATAGGTACCCAATAGGGTTGCTGCAACCTTTACCCATTCCTGAATGGAAGTGGGAAGTGGTGATAATGGATTTTATTACGGGGTTGCCCAGAACAGGCAAGCTGCATGATTCAATCATGGTGGTGGTGGACAATCTTACAAAAGCTGCCCATTTTATTCCACTGAAAAATACTCACAAGGCAGAAGATGTTGCTTATATTTTCATGAAGGAAGTGGCATGATTGCATGAAATTCCTAAAACAATTGTGTCCAATAGAGACCTGAAATTCACCTCAAATTTATGGAAAGGATTGTTCAAAGGATTCAGAATGAATCTGAACTTTTGTACAACTTATCATCCTGAGTCTCATGGACATACAAAGAGGGTGAAAAGGGTGATATAAGACATACTAAGAATGTATGTGATGGAAAAACCATCGAAATGGGAAGACTACCTACACCTGGTAGAATTCTCTTATAACAATGGGTATTAGGCATTGTTGAATATGAGCCCATTTGAAGCACTTTATGGCAAAAAGTGCAATACTCCAGTGAGATTAGATAAGCCAGCTGATAGGACAATAGTTGGGATAGAGTTGCTAAAGGAAATGGAAGACCAAATGATAAAAATTAAGAAGAATTTAAAAGTTGCCCAAGACAAGCAGAAACGTTATGCCGATAAGAACAGAACCCACAGATATTTCAAAGTGGGTGATCATGTTTTCCTGAAGGTGAAAGCTAAGAGGAGTTCCTTGAATCTGGTAAGATGCGCCAAGTTGGCAGCCAGATTTTGTGTGCCATTTGAAATCCCAGAGAGGATTGTTCCAGTTTCTTATATGATTGCATTTCCTGCATCTATGCCTGTTCATAATGTCTTCCATGTATCATTGCTAAAGAAATAGATACCTGATGCTAATCATGTTATTTATTGGAATGTGATTCAGGTGGAGCAAGAAGGTGCTTTTCAAGTGCATCCGGTGTGCATTTTGGACCGAAAAGTCAAGAAGCTCTGGAACTGAGCCATAGGGCTTGTAAAGGCCCAATGGACCTGGTACGGTCTTGAGGATGCTACTTGGGAGAATGAGGATGCAATGCGGATAGAATACCCACATCATTTTGAGTAATTTTGAAATTTTTGTTGTATATGGGTATATGATGCACTGAGGACAATGCATAAATAAGGGGAGGGGATTGTAATATCCCACGACCAAAACCAATGGTAAATGTAAAGTAACTATACTTAAGCTGGTGAGCTATTTTGACATTATTTTGTAATGCACCTTTCATGGCATAGTGGATGCATGCACTGCGCAGTAAAAAGATGTAGTGTACACATTCCCAGATACCACATGCAATAACTAAAGTGCGCGCAGTATGGAGGTCAATGAGCCTCATATATATGATATGTGTTATAGGCTGGTGAGCCAGTTATTATAAGTTGGGATGCTTATGTTTTGGTATTAGGCCAGAATGCCTAGATGTTAAAGGCCAGTGTGCCTATTTTGTACATGTCTCATGGTTAATATAAAATACATCGTTGTGCACAGACCAACCATGATAAAAGAGATGGGTGACTGAACTTCACCAGTTAGGGAAAGGGAGGGCCAAAAGTTAAGGGAAAGGGCTACGCTAGAGAGATTAATCCAAAAAGGAATATTATATCAATATTTCCTAAAACATAAAGTATGGATAATTATTTTATCCTAAGTTCTAAAGTTGGGAACAAGTGGACCAAAGTAGCTTCCAACATGACAAGTTTCAAGTTGGGGACATGCATTCATATCGTGGGGACTTAGCTCATTGGGTCACTTTTCATGGGGATTCTTACTAGCAACTTGACCATCATTATCACCGTCACTTTCACGATCAGTTTTCACGGTCATTCCTTCCATCACTCAGTTATCTAGTCAATGATTCCATGACCATTTTCATTCACACAGTCCGTTATCCTTGAGACATCCATTTCACCATATCGGAGCCTATTTCCATAACCTTTTCCGGTTGGTGTACCTGGTTAGCTTGGAGTGGTATTGAAGAATCGGGTTTTCAGGCCCGTGAGAAATTATCTGAGCGAGAGAATTGATGGGGATTGATTCATGAAGGTGCTAAACTACAACTACAGTGCTCTAAGACTTCCAGTCTAGCCTATTGTTGAAGCACTGGAAGGGAAGTGGGGCAGCCAAGGGACTATTGAGCAGAGAAGGGGCACACTTCCTTGGGTGGGACAGGCATGTGGGGAATGAGAGGCTGTAGGCTATTAGTCGAGTGAGCACCTAAGACTGAGTCTTTCCTTTTGTCCATGAGCCTTAGCCTGGTTAGGAACCCCTTTACCTAGGTGGAGTTTGATCCCAGCTCGAGGGTGACTCACTGTTGAGAGTGATGAACAGTGTAGTCTAAGGATGGGAGGTTTGTGGATGGTCTGTACGTATTTGGTGACAATATTTCTAAGATAAGTACCAATCGTATGATAAAATTATATTCTGCATTGTTATTTACATGCTTATGTTACAGTTTATCATATATGTGATTATAACTATTTGTATGTTTATGGGTATTTTCTTGTATGTGTTGCATATCTGTGTTTATTGTTATTTCAGTATGAAATCGTACATTACAGAATGTATTTGTTTGTTTACGTTTATATCTAAACATTCCTCAATAGTGTTGTATGTATATGTTCAAGTGGCATGCAGTTTGTGTTGATTAAGGTTGGTTGTCATTGATGTCAACCCTTGAAGAAATCCCTGTAGCACAAAGGTTTGGGTAATGGACCCAATATTGTTTGATGTAAATATGACTCATTATTTTTTT
>JZKD02S2287311.1:181306-206845 GCA_000966675.3 Picea glauca | reverse complement strand
TAGGTCTTCTTACATCCGCCTTATTCTATTTTATTGAAAGGTCTTATTAATATTGACCTTTATTACATTCGAATACATTGATCTACCTATGTGCGGGTTAGGACCTTAACATGCTTACTCATGCTGATGAAAGTAGTAGGATATGGCACGAAAGGTTTGGAAATTTGAATTTCAGATACATGCAACAACTTAGCAAGCACATATTAGTTGATGGTCTACCAGATATCCTCTTCTCCAAGGGAGTATCTAAGGGATGTGTTCTCAGAAAACACCCTCAAGAGAAATTCGTCGAAGGAAAGTCTCAACGAGATTCCACACCTTTATATCTGATCCACAGTGACCTCATGGGTCCTTTTCCGCATCCATCGATCAACAAAGCGAGGTTTTTTCTCATTTTTGTTGATGATTTCTCATGTTTTACTTGGATTTACTTTCTCAAGAAAAAATCTGAGCTATTTCAACACCTCAAGGATTTCAAATATTTGGTTGAGACACAGTCCGAAAATAAGATCAAAGTCCTCCGAACTGATAATGGGGGAGAGTATTTTAGGGGGGATTTTCCCATGAGGTTTTCCCTCTTTACTCACTTTATTTTCATTGTATCTTTTGTACTTGGGTACCTAACATGGCCTCATTGTCGGGACCCAATCTTTATTTTCACCATAGTGATGTTTGGGGGGGGTGTTGGAGTTACTTCACACACACCTAGGATTTATTTTTCCTAAGGTTTTTATTTGTTTATTAGTCATAATTAGTCATTATCCAGCCTCCTATATTTTAGGAGAGAATATTCCACCTAGAGAATATTCTCTTTCAGTTCATACTTCAGTTTGACTACTTGAGTTGAATTTAGATGTTGCATTGGCATCATCATCATGCAACATTGGGATCATCACCATGATAATTCAACCTTTCCTTGGTATCATCACCAAAGTGGCGCATTAGCCTTGATTCCTTGAGTTAAATCCTCACTACTTTCTGTTCAGTCAGTTAACTGAAGACTAGTTGACTAGTTAACTCAACTAGGTGGCAGTTCACTCCTGTAACTGCCTAAGAGACTAGAATAGGTGGAAGTTCACTCCCGTAACTGCTAGTGTGTGTCCAGATCACTCTAGACCACCAATATGGTGACTTGGTTCACCTCAAGTCGAACTCATTGAGTTATACAGAGTATATCATGTGTAAATTATTCATTATTCACAACGATTAATGATAATTCTTTCCATTCTTTCTCTCCTTCTTCTTCTTTTTCCAATTCTCGCTGCAAATGTGTGTATCATTGTTTAGCTAGATTTATTCTATGCAGTTCAACACATTTACAGTCCCATTCTTTTACAAGGATTCCATATCTTCAACCATGGCGTCCTTCTAGAGTTTACCCTTTTCCGATTCGACTACCTCACCCACCGACTTGGGTTCATCATCGATGGAAGTTAGCACAAATGCAGAACAAAAGTCGAGAAGACTATACCTCTCAAATGGTTTTCTTACTCTTTCTAAAATCCTTACCACCAGAGTCAGTTGTTCCACCTCTTCCTTAGATTCAATCGACTCATCTGAATCATCTTCTTCATTCCTCAGTTCAAACCATACCGTTTCAAGATTATTCTTGATCTGAAAAAATTCCTCATGCTCAGATTTACCTCCGAATTCTCTACATACCACATATTGACTGTACAATTTTATCCTTGATGTAGGATCCCAAAGCTGATATCCTCTCATTCGATCTTATATCCAATGAAAATACATTTGACTACCTTCTTGTCTAAATTGCTCCTATTTTCCTTGGGAACATGCACAAATGCATCATAGCCAAATGCTTTGAGATGTGTAACCAAAGGATTCCTACCCAACCATACCTCATCTAGAGTCATGTCAACTAGCGTCGATGAAGGAGACATATTCACCATATATCTTGCAGTGTCAACTGCCTCTGCCCATAATTCTTGTGTGAGCCCATCACCACTAAGCATTCTCCTTACCTTATCCATCAACGTTCTATTCATTCTCTTGGTAAATCCATTTTGTTGTGGGGTACATGGTGTGTTATTTTTGTGTTCTATGCCACACTACTTACAGAACTGATCAAATTCCTTTCCACAGAATTCACCACCATTGTTAGTTATTATCACTTTAATCCTTTTCTCTATCTGGTTTTCCACAATAGATTTAAACTCCTTAAATCCCTCGAAAAACTATGATTTCTTCCTCAGGAAATATATCCACATATTCCTAGAAAAATCATCTATGAAGGAGACATAATACATACATCCACCAAGTGAAGGAATTGTAACCAGACCAAATACATCACTTTGAACCAGTTCTAGAGTCCCATTTTCCCTTGTCGCTCCAGATGGGAACCTCAACTAACTTTGTTTTCCATAAATGAAATGTTCACAAAGGTCAACCTCTAAACCAGATTCAGGAAAACCTTCGACCATACCTTCGATTTGCGTATCTCAAAGTCCTTTTTCTCCAATGTGTCCCATCCTCTAATGCCATAACTTAGTCGGGTCAATTTTATAATGTCTTGTTGAGTCTACTTGTACTAACTTAGCTCAATTTGAGTCAGGTCGAGTCACAGTCGAGTTGATTTCAGGCGCAATGATGCTGTTGAATCCAATCAAGTCAGCATTCCCAAACATCTTGTATAGGGTGCCAATATGAACTCATTTCATTAGGACCATCACACCTTTGACCATCTTGCATGAATTATTTTGAAAAGAGTATGCACACCTGCATCATTCATATTTCTGAAACATATCAGGTTTCTTTCCAAACTCAGAATGTGTACCACACCTGGAAGGGTTCTTTTCCTCCCATCCCACAGTATCAGTCAAAATATTCATCGTCCATCAATTTTGGTTTTCGATTTGTCCCCCAAGAACATATCACCCCCATAATATCGTTCATATTAATAAAACAATTCTTTATGTGGTTTCATATGATAGAATGCTCCTAAGTCGATCAACCAAACATCTTGATCATAATGTGTACTAGTCGATGCCCTGTACACATCACCTCCCTTATCCGGGGTCGTCTTTCTCTCAATCGACTGATTCTCATTGGATCCATCACCGACTTTTGTTTCCTTTGACTTACAGTCCTTTTTATAATGCCTAACTTTATTGCATTTCTATCATCTTCGCATCAACTAAACCAAGGATTTAGATATACACTTCAACTTGAACTTTCTACCAAAGAATACATGTTTATCTCTGTCTACTGGTCGACCTTTCACTACTAGAGCATCTTTGGTCGATCCTTCCATGTTCTTACTTCTCATTTATTCTGATAGGAGAGTAGAAAACACATCCTCTAGTGCTAGTGTGGTTGTATTACTCCAAATATCCACGACTAAGCTATCCCAGGAGTCTAGAAAATAAAATAATAGCCTGATACACTTCTCCTCATCAATGATCTTAATATCCATAGACGATAATTGCATGAACACGATATTAAATGAATTTAAATGCCTAGTCACCGAAATACCATTACTCATTCTCAAAAGGCACATTTTCTTTCTGAGAAACAACTTATTTACCAGATATTTCGACTGGTATAAGCTGCCCATATTATCCCATAGTTTCTTCACTAAATATTCACCTGAGACATTCAACAATACCAAATCTGCAAGAGAAAAATGAATCATACTTCTCTCTCTTCTTTCGATTTTCTCCCATTCTTCCATCAACATGCCTATTGAATGGGTTCCTCGACAGAACATTGTCCATTGTTCTCGATATACAAAAAGATCTTCCATTTTAAGCTTCCAAAGCTCAAAATTCTAGCCATTGAATTTTTCTATCTCTATTATGGAACTTCTTTCCATTCTTTACCATGATCTTTAACACAATTTATGACTTATGACTCTTATTGTACCTAGGTTTTAGTTCTCAGATTCAATATTGGTAAATCAAGATCTGATATACTTGCCAAAGCATAAAACTTCTCTGATAACTCACTTTTCAGGGCAGACCTAAGCTCCGATACCACATGTTAGGAAATGATAGACACTTTCACACTAAACCTATCAAAAGAGAAGAAGAATTCAATCAAGAACGCAAATGACACAATCAATCACACAGTACACCGATATTTTACCCTGGAAACCCTTAACTAGGAAGACCAACATTCCTTGAGCATTTTGCTGTCTTGTTGTCTTATTAAATCTAAATAAAAGATTACATGTCTAACCTTGGTTCACACCTAAGAAACAATCGACATCATACCCTCTTCCTTGTGCAAAAACAACCCTGCAACCAATCCAACTTACATACACATGACCAACAACCTACGATTTACACATGCATTAACATATTTTTCATTAACATTTATGGCATTACAACATATCTCTTTATAAGATTTCCAATAGGAAAAAACCTAAATATTAGCAGCCCCAAACAGTTACAGATCCATGCATATCATTGGCTACAAATCTCACAAATCTCAAGATTCGGTTACAATCGACTCCAAGTAGGATTACCAGGAGACCTTCATTCGATCTCTAGTCATTCGTCTCACACCCACAATTCAACCTCTTATTGGTTGAATTTCCATCAATATATTCGACTTCAAATTTACCTAGTCGACTCCCTCAACCTTCGAATCGCTATCGATCCACCTCGATCTTCGGCCATCAGTCGATCTACCTCGACTAGACTTTCACTGCAAAGAATGTAAAAACCCAACATATTCTACCATTAAACCATATGAGTGCTTTCCTTTCACTAACCATTTCCTTATTTTATCTTCATACAACACAACCCATGGTTGCATTGTAAAGAAAAAATATATTGATGGCATTAATTTCTAAATTCGCTGATGTATACAAGAATTCAAAATGAATAGCATGAGATCAAATATATATTATCAAATATTATTTTTTGTTTGTTTGTTAGTTTATCTGTGACATGTGGGACTAACTGTTGGCCCTTGACCAAGTTTTGGGAGATACTTGGTCATGTTTGACCATTTTTGGGAATTCGACAGTTTGTAGAAGATGGAGCGCCAGATGAAGTGGAGATTGTGGAATCTCGACCCAATTTTGGGTCCATTTTGGGTTTTTGGGATTATGTAATGGGAAAGGGATGTTGGCCCTTAGGTTTACCCACACTTAGGCCCACTTTTTTATAAATAGAAGGATAGGAAATGTAAGAAGTGTCGAGTAGTACATCTATGTGATGGTAAATATTACTATGAGCAAGTAATCTATGTGATTGAGTAGGCTCTGTGCATACTGTTGAACTTGCAGTGCTAAGTGAAAGTCGTTGTAAGGATTTGTGGAATGCTTTCTGCTGTAGCACAAGGAAGAAGGATCTAGTGAGATATGTAGATCTTCTATCCTATACAAAGAAGGTTTTTGGTGGCTTTGTGCTGTAACTGATTGAAGACACTAATAAAGAAGAAGAGTTGGTGGACGTAGCCCTAGGGTGGGGGTGAACCACGTAAATATGTGTGTTATGCTTTGTGCTTTGAGTTGATGTGTTTATCCCTTCTTTTGCTAAGTGCTTTGATATATTTAGATATATATACTTATGCTTTGTGCTTCTTAGAGGTGTGCGAATGTTAGATCTAACATGTATGGAGATGATTAGTGCTGATCTATTGGATCTGATCTGTTTTACTATTGCTAAGTGTTGAAATACCTTGGATCTAAGTGAATGTTGTGATGCTCTGTGCTATATGCAAAGTATAATAAGGGTTGAACATTGACGAATGATCGATGCTAAGTTCTTTGTATGCGATATAATCAAAGATCTGTGTCCCAGCTAAGGTTGCAGACACCTGAGTCTTGCAACCACCCCTACCTCTACCTTGGGTGAGACCTCATCTACTTCGCAGGTGTTGCCGAAAGGGCCAGTAGTTAGGGTTTTGTTGGTGCGCTATTGTAGCGTTGAACCCCAGGTCCGCCCCTGTTCCAACAAATGGTTCCATTGCTGGGACTGAAATTGTGATTGTTGGGAACTAAAGAAGAAGAAGCTTTGTGCAAATATTCGATCTGAAACCATGGAAGCTCCGTGCATAGATCTGTTTCCCTAGTGCGTAGCATCCTACTTGACCAGTGAAACTTTGTGCCAAGAAAGAAAGTTCATATATGCAAGAAAAGAGGTTAATTCTGAAGAAAAGAAGAAATATTTGAACGCTTTGTGCTCTAAGAAAGGTAAAAGTGGAAATTTTTGATTAAAAGAGGTAGGATTTGTAAGCTTTTTACTCTGTAAAAGTAAGATAAGTGGAATTTTTTTGTTTCTAAAACATGGATCTAGGTATGTTTGATAGATTCTATCCTAGTTTAAAAACTAGGGAATTAATGGATGAAAGAAGGTTTGATATGAATATATCTAATAAGAATAGTGATAGATATGTTATACCTATGCATAGAAAGAATGTTTGGACTAACAAATGGATGTAGGATCCTAGAAATAATTTGTTGTAGGTTAGCTACCATGATCCTAGTGCGCAGTACAAAAGAGGTTGAGGATCATTTAAAAGAAAGAGAGGTTTAACCCTCTATTACATTTGCAGAAAACTGAGACATCTAGCTAAGGAATTCTCTGGTGGAAGAACTAGTTGTCTTTGTTGCAAAGCTATGGACCATGAAGTATTGGATTGCCTTAGGATGATTGCTAATCTTGAAAGAATGAATCTGAATCAAGAAAACTCTAAGGCAGATCCAGAAACAACAAAACCCTAGAAAGAATTAGAGAAGGTATTATTACAGATGAAGGACACCTTGAATGACCACCGACATGTTAGGTTTTCAGAGGTATTTAAAGAAAAAGAATGTATAGGGGCAAGAATAGGAGACTTCGACATTAACTATATTTTGGATGAAGAAACACAGGTGAATATCATGACAGAGAGAACTTGGGACGTTATAGGGAGTCCTGCTATGATTCATTCATTAGGAGGAATAGGGTTATTCAGAGGGAAACTAGTAAACCTATGTGGAAAGATCACTTAGATATCTATGAATGCCAATGGACCTTCGACATAAGAAGATTTTGAGATTATCAAATTTATTGAGGACAACACCCCATTTACTATGTTACTTGGAAAACCTTGGATTGACAGAGATCAAGCTAAACGAAAGAAAGAAAAATAAGTTTTGGAGCAGAAGCAATGCAAATTAAAAGATTTCATGACTAGAAGGATAACATAGTTGATTGAAGAAGAAGAGAACATC
Organism: Picea glauca; assembly: GCA_000966675.3. Lineage (NCBI taxonomy): Eukaryota > Viridiplantae > Streptophyta > Pinopsida > Pinales > Pinaceae > Picea > Picea glauca. Next base: position 199,659 of record JZKD02S2287311.1, on the reverse strand, counting down.
TCGAAGCTACTTAACACTAGAAACCGAGATGTCAAAGTTGTAAGAATTTTCGAGGACTCACAGACGACTGAAGTACCTACTCTAGATACAGAAGAGGCGTTATACCTAATCCCTAGGAGAGACTCTCAGCAGTGCAAAGTCACTACATCCAAAGAAAATAAGAATCAGAATGGAAAAAGCACCACCGAGACGAAGCTCACTGGAGAGAAGGCTACAAATATGAGGAAGAAGAGGGATAAGATTGAAAAGTTACAACAAGTTCCATAGAGAACCTCACAGAAAGAAAATTTGCAGAATTGGAGCTTCGCCGGGATATCAGAATAATGACATAGGGCACTTCGCCATGGCGAAGCAATATAGCCATTGGAGGCCGATATATCTGTTCGACTGCCGCTCCAAATGGGTCAAAAAGCATTGATGGCTCACCACCAGACCATTGGACCATGCCATAATGAACATAACAAGAATTAATGAGGCTCATACCCATTACAAGTGAACCGTTGCCAAGATTACCTATTTATCTCATCGTGCCATGCACGAAGAACACTTTTTCCAACTGAGAATTTGACGCCTGCAGACTAGTACTTGTATATAGTGATCATCGCACTCTTGTTGTTCATTCCAGTACAGTATCTAAGATCATTGTGACCTCGATAATTTATCCCGAGCGCACATGTCCAACGAGATCACCGTAGTTTAAGAATCTATAACATAATTTCTTCTTGATTTAATGGCTGAGAGAGTCATGTCAGAGATAGGAGTATCTACAGGTTCTCAAGCATCGTCGACGAGAGGACTTCCAACCTCTCCGTCCACTGCTCGAGTCAGACCATCGTGAAAGGTAGATGAAAAGAGTACTAAGAACATAGACGATATTGCAAATGCCAAGCTGATCCCGAGCATTCTACCTGCCTACCTACCACCTCTAAGCAACACCATCAACCAAGACAGTGTGCCCAGAGATTTTGATTATGCTTTGGTCACGACGTACCTCCCGAAGGGGATATGCGCAGTTCGCACAGACCAGGATAAGATAGCAGCGCTGAAGTTTAGTAACTTGAACCTTGGAGACCAAGATGAAAGACAAGAATTCAAAGATTATCCCCCAGCCTTGGACCCATAACCTCACATAGGCTACCCTGCTTAATGTTATGAATATCCCACACTTCGGACGACATCAAGAAGTGAACGCATGTGTTAAGTTGTTGTTATCCTATTACCATGGGGGATATTTATGGCTAAACCGATGTATCACAGTGGATCCAACCTTGATCCATAGGATCACCGAGATGAGCATGCAAGGCCCTGACCCATAGGATTTTTACCCCGGCAAGACCACATATTTCACTCTTGCATAGAAGATAAAGGATAAGTATAGCGATGTCGAGAAGGGAACGTGAGGCTACAAGGTATCCTATATCCAGAACGGTGTAGTGCACCTAGCCTGTCAACTCATTGCTGGGAAATTAGTTTGCAAGAACCGACCCACCCAAGTGACTAGATTCATAGTCGACCTCGCAGGGAAGTGCGCAGAGGGTGTAAAGATAAATTGGGCACAATACCTTGTAAACCAGCTAGAGCTTGATTGCAGGGAAGCTCATGACCAAGGGTATGAGTTCCATTTCAACTGGCTTCTCATACTAATCGCATTCATTGCATGGGAAATGCCGGAAGGTGCCACCTTCCCGGACATCAACCCCTTTGAACCGTTGGCCATGAAGTTTAGTACCCTGTGGTACTCGAATGATATGAATAAGAAATGGAAGTCAAATTCCATGTTTTATTCATATTATAATCAGTTGAAAGTAGCTATCTAGGCCACACCGTGCATCACTTCGAACACCCTCCACAGGTTTCGGCTCCTGATGAAGTTCATCGTAGACATACAGTTTCTCTACATCACAACGCGCACTGACGAGCACAAGAAATAGTTACAACCCTATTATAAATTAACAGAAGAAGATCTGGAGGAGATCAGAAAGGAATGGTCGATGTACCTCCTTGTTCCAACTGACCCTGCAGAGATATCTAATGTAGACAATCCAGAAACTGCGCAGGATATACCCAAATCTAGCATGTGACAGAAGATCAACGAAGTGTAAGACTTATGCAGTGCCTCGGTGAATACTGCTTCTGTCACGCCAGAGAAAGAAGTTGATGGTGAAGAGTTAGAAGAAGTAGAACAAAATCATAGAGATGAAGCAAAGCTTTTAAAGAAGAGGAAGGGTTCACCTCAAAAACCTTCTTCTCGGAAGAAGTCCAAATATCTCGTGACTAAGCTACAGACCACACTGACCCCGGACGACTTCAACTTCATTGTTGCAGCTCTGAATGATGCCGCGATGGAGATAGTAGAGAAGAAAGAGACTAAACAAGAGGATATGTACAGTCGGATCGAGATAGATCTCCAAGGAGTGTAGCAGGAACTTTAGTCGAAGCATGCAGTCTCCACTGTGCCCTTGTTAGTCAGAACACCAGAATTAGGAGATGAGCCATCTCAACTCCATCGGAAACCCAGATTCAGTCGAGGCTCGACTTCTAAAAGCAAAAGATGAAGCAGAGTAAGCCACTCAGGCCTTAACATAGGTATAGGGAGTTCTTATGGAGCAACGCAACACATTAGAACGAGAAAAGATTGCTCTCCAAGAAAAATGGGATGCAGAGAAAGAAGAGCTACAACAAAGCAAGGAACAATTGCTCACAGAGCAACTTGAAATAAAGAAACTGTTCAACAGATCACTTCGCTCTGTGACTGTCATCGAAGTACAAACAGAAGAATGGATCCCGCAATAGGTGGCACAACCGGAAGGAGTAATCCAAAATCTCCAACAACGCATTGCAGATATAGAGCTTTGTGTAGTACCTTAGACCCCATAGGAAATCAGAGACCAAAGAGAAATAATTTCCTGCAGTGCAGTTGATAGACTGAAAGATCTTGGCTTGGAGTGCAAGCAGCTGAGTAGCCATAGCACCCAAACATATGAGAACCTCATCGAGAACCTAGAGTTATATAAATTGGAGTTGCAGCTCCAGGAGGCGATGTATGAAGCTGAAAAGCTATAGATGCAGTTGAAGGCCATATCAACCATAGAAAGAATGAAGAGATCTCATGAGAAGCGCACAACCCAACAACAAATCCATATGATCTAGAGCAAATTGATGGATGTGACTCAATGAATTCAACTGGTGCAAGATAAGGCATTTCAGCTGTTCACAGAGGTCAAAAGCCAAGGAGCAGAGCTAGAACAGGTTGTGAGTTCGAAATAACAACACCTAGAGGGACCCATAGATGACGCACTCATCTGGGAGTTTGCTGAGAAAGAGGCTGCAGCACAACAGTAGGTCGAAGGAGCTCGAGGCATTCGAGGTAGAATTGACTAGACCAGAGTGACTCGGGACGAGTCACAGGTGAGTGTTGGGGGCCTGTTGGCCCTTGACCAAGTTTTGGGAGATACTTGGTCATGTTTGACCATTTTTGGGACTTCAACAGCCTGTCGAAGATGGAGCTCCAGGCGAAGCAGATATTGCGGAATCTCGGCCCACTTTTGGGTCCATTTTGGGTTTTTGGGATTATGTAATGGGAAAGGGATGTAGGCCCATGGGTTTACCCACGCTTAGGCCCACTTTTGTATAAATAGAAGGATAGGAAATGTAAGAAGTGTCGAGTAGTACATGTATGTGATGGTAAATATTTCTATGTGCAAGTAATATATGTGATTGAGTAGGCTCTATGCATACTGTTGACCTTGCAGTGTTAAGTGCAAGTCGTTGTAAGGATTTGTGGAAGGCTTTGTTCTATAGCACAAGGAAGAAGGATCTAGCGATATGCGCATATCTTCTGTCCTATGTGAAGAAGGTTTTTGGTGGCTTTTTGCTGTAACCAATTGAGGACACTAATAAAGAAGAAGAGTTGGTGGACGTAACCCCAGGGTGGGGGTGAACCACATAAATCTGTGTGTTATGCTTTATGCTTCGAGTTGATGTGTTTATCCCTTCTTTTGCTAAGTGCTTTGATATATTTAGATAGATCTACTTATGCTTTGTGCTTCTTAGAGGTGTGCAAAATTTAGATCTGACATGTATGGAGATGCTTAGTGCTGATCTACCAAATCTGATCTATTTTACTGTTGCTAAGTGATAAAATACCTTGGATCTAAGTGAATGTTGTGATTCTTTGTGCTATCTGTGAAGTATAATAAGGGTTGAACATTGATGAATGATCGATGCTAAGTGATCTGTAATAGATATAATCACAGATATGTGTCCCAGCTAAGGTTGTAGACACCTGGGTCTTGCAACCACCCCTACCTCTACCTTGGGTGAGACCTCATCTACTTCGTAGGTGTTGCCGAAAGGGCCAGTAGTTAGGGTTTTGTTGGTGCGTTGTTGTAGTGTTGAACCTTGGGTCTGCCCCTATGCCAACACTAACTTGTGGCTAAGAAACCACGACTCAGGGGAATATGAGCTGTCAAAATCACTCGGGGATCACGCCCGTCCTGAGCCACACCAACCCTTAACATGGCTGGATTTTTTGTCCCCGCAGGTTTCGAACCAATGACTTTAACATCACAGAGTGCCTTAACAACACACTCCATCACCAATTGTCCTACACCTCGGGGACTATATATTATCAACTTTACTGTAAAACAATTATAAATGTTTATCTTTTAACTTAAAAAAGTAAAAATTTTTTTATAAAAGAGGATTGTGAATACTATAAGAGGATTGGGAGAAAAGATTGAAAATTCATTTACTGTGCAAAATATATTGAGATCTCTCCCAATGGTATTTGACCCTAAAATCTCATCTCTATAAGAAAGACAAGATCTGGCTATGTTAAGCATGGATGAATTACATGGAATACTTAGAACATATGAAATGCAAGCATAACATGAAAATACATCTAGAAGGGAAGCAACTTTCAAAGCCTCCAAGAATACAATAAATAAGAAACAATATGTTTTTTAGGAAAAGAAGAAGATGAAAGTTGGATTTGGAATAGGAGAATGGGCCATATACACTTTGATAATCTTGTCAATATCAACAACAAGTAAGTTGTAATATAAATGATAGAAATTACAAAGCCAACAAATACTATGTGCAAGAACTGTCATCATGGAAAAAAACCAAAATTTGAATTCAAGACAAAGTAATACTCTACAAAAAAACCATTGGAGATTGTACACACTGATTTATGTGGGCCCATGAGAAAAAAAGGACTATATGGTGAACAATACTTCATTCTACTCATTGGTGACTACACCAAAATGCCCTGGGTTTGATTCCTCAAGAAAAAGTCATAAGCTTTCAAATGTTTGAGGGTATTCAATGAACCGGTTGAAAATGAAACTGATTTGAGAATCAAATGATTAAGATCAAATAATGGAGATAAGTTTACTTCAAATAAATTTAGGGATTTCTATGAAGAACAAGGAATAAAAATAAAATTCTCAACAACTAGATAACCTCAGAAATGGAGTTGTTGAAAGGAAAAACATAATTGCACAAGAGATGGCCAGAACCATGTTGAATGACTCCAAGCCACGTGATATCGTTTGGGGAAAAATAATTCATATAGTTGTTCATATATTGAAAATAGGATTGATTAGAATTAATAATGATAAGAATCCATATGAGTTATGGAAAGGAAGAACGACCAATGTCAAGCACTTTAGAGTGTTTGGAAGAAAGTGTTACATAAAAAGGGAAGACAAGAAGATTGGAAAATTTGACTCATGGGTGGACGGAGGAATATTTGTTGGGTACTCATGAAAAATCAAGGCATATAAGTGCTACAATCTAAGAATCAACAAGATAAAGGAAAGCATCAATGTAAAATTTGATGAAACATACTTGGTGAAGACCAAGAAGGAAAGAAAAAATTCAAACATATTAGAAGAACAAGAAAATGAATAACTAAAGTAAGAAGAAGAAGAACAACAAGAAGAAAAGCAACCAGAAGCTGAACAAGAAGAAAATAACTAGAAAGATTTTCAGACACCTTCTAGGACAACTAATCATTAGGGTCATAAGAATCATCCACCAGAACAAATCATTGGAGATAGAAGTGCCAGAGTAGAAACCAAAATAAGAAGGCAAGAACATACACTTGAACAAGGCCATTTCTCATTATTGTCAACAGTTGAACCAAGTAACTTTGAGGAAGCTATAAATGATGAACATTGGATCAAGGATATGGAAAAAGAACTAAATAAAATAGAGAAGAATAAGACATGGGAACTAGTTTCAAGACCCAAGGAAAAAAATGTGATAGGGACAAAATGGGTCTTCAGAAACAAGCTAAACGAAGATGGGCATGTAACTAGAAACAAAAAAAAGCCTAGTGTGCAAAGGATATGCTCATTTTGAAGGAATATATTTTGAAAAAACCTTTTCTCTTGTGGCTAGAATGGAGGCAATCAAAATTTTCTTGGCTTATGCATGCTCCAAAAGGATCAAAGTGTATCAGATGGATGTAAAATCAAATTTTCTAAATGGAGAATTAGAAGAATAAGTCTACATAGAACAACAAAAAGGGTTTCTACTATCAGAAAAGTAAGACTATGTTTCATATTGAAGAAATTTTTTTATGGACTTAAGTAAGATTTGAGAGCTTGGTACTCAATATTGGACAAGTACTTACAAAAATAATTCATAAGGGGAAATGCAAATAGTAACATTTACATAAAATTGGACCAAGGCAGTATGATTATTATTGAAGTGTATGCTGATGACATCATCTTTGGAAGTGATGATGATAGATTGATTCATAAGTTTTCCAAGGATGTGCATAATGAATCTGAAATGTCCCTACTTTGGGAATTGAATTTATTCTTGGGAATCTAGATATATTAGCTAGATGAAGGCATTTTCATTTCCCAAATTAAGTACATCAAGGAAATGTTAAAGAAGTTCAAAATGGAATTATGCAAACTTGTGAGTAATCCTATGGTTACTGATTGCAAGTTGAGAAAAGATGATGAATCTAAAGAAGTAGATGAAATACTCTATAGATCAATGATTGAGATTCTACTCTATGTGATAGCTTCAAGACCAGATATAATGCAAGCAGTTGGATAGGTTACAATATTTCAAGTGACACCAAAGGAAACCCATGTTCTAGCAGTGAAAAGAATATTCAAATATCTTAAAGGAAAAATAGATTTTGGGCTATGGAATATGAAAGGAAATTAGTTAACATTGGTCACCTACTCATCTAGGAGGCTCCCTAGGTCCAGAAAATGCTCAAAAATGAAAGTTCTTGAAATTGAAGGAAACCAATTCCATTGTGTCCGGGTCGTTGCATTGATTCTGGCCATATATTTACTTTCTCAAACAGACGTTGTACGTGAGATTTATTGCTCTCTGACTGTTTTATCAAACAACTAAAAAGTCAATAGGTCAAACTAGCAAAAAGTCAATGCTGACGTCAGCATGACATCACCATGATGACATCAAAAAAGTGACATGTGGAAACACAAAAATAGGGTGACTGGCAGTTTGATTGGGCACAGACAGATCCACTCAAATGATGACAAGTGGAATTTTTCAGGACAATGAAGAGGTGCCATGTGGCCCAGACGTGGGATACCACGTGGCACCCTATCACTGGATGGAAATGTTAAATATATTATGGAGCTCATGGGTCTTGACCCCGTGACCCGTTGGAGGAGGAAGCACCTTGGGAAAGGTTAATTACCAACATGCCACTTTGGTGCTTGTTATATGTAATCCACACTTTAATATTTAAAGTGCAATATATGCCAAGTGTGAGTGGAAGGGGGTTGGGGCATAGCCCCAACCCACGGTTTATTTGATACCATGACCACAATGCTTATGTTGGGTGCATTTTCCCTTAAAGAGGGCATTTTGTTGCACCCTCCACCATACAACTAGGGGATTATCCCTATGCGTGTGCCGTATGTTAGGCGTTGGTTCCATGGAATGTTCCCACAAGGCCAGGAGCTATCCCTACAAAGGTGTGCAGGGTTTCTCTTTTAGACCGAGATCACTTGCTATCTGCCACAAAACTAGGAGTTAACGCAATTTTAGGGCTAGCGCTCAGCCCTTTGGGCTGGTGCTTGGACATATGTACTCCATATGACCACTTAGAAAGGGTGCATGCCCAACCTTAGGGGATACTCTGTGTATTTTTGTTCAGAAGTGGGTTTTGTGCTATAGTTTTGCCCATAATATGTATTGTTTAGGATTTTTTGGCCATTGGGAGGGGGATTTGATCCCAAAAAGAGGCCATATCTTCAAGGGAAGTTGGGGTTCTCTTGTTGGGCCTAAAAAATATATAAACAAGGCCTCTTGAGCTTGAGAGGTAACTTTTTGATGCAAGGATTTTGAGGAGCAGCTTGTGTTTTTGGCCATTTCTCATGTTTTGAGAGGCATTTTTGTCATGTTTTTGAGAGGCGTTTGATGAGGCATGTATGTATCTGAGAAATAAGGTCTTGCAAAACATATATAAAGAATGTTTTGTAACAAAAAAAAGCCAATGTAAAGATAACTTGAGCATTTGAAGAGAAATAAAGAGGTCCTCCACTTGGAACTAGGCCCAGAGACGTAGCCAAAGATTGGTGAACTTCGTTAACAAGTTCTTGTCTCTATTTCTATTTCTTGTTTGTTGTTATCTTCTCTTAATTGTAGCATGGTTTATAGTGGATTAACTCTTTAATTATTAATGAGCATAAATTAAAAGTCATAATTGATATTCTGCAACAAATAGTAAATTTTATGTATTTCACATTCTTATCGATCCGATGCATAAAGTACAATAAACTTAACTTAGAATTTGTCAGTAAAACATGACATTTTTTGGGTCAAGTTTTTGGTATCAGAGATTTTGTTTTTGAAGGTTTGACAAGAATTGCAAGCATTGGATGCTCACCAGAGAAAAACTCAAGTGAGGAGAAGGCCAACTTGAGGCTCTTAATTCAAAGATTCAAAGGAGACTGCATAAACAAGAGATGTCTTCATCGAGAAAACTAGGTCCTTTTGCATCCGAGGATGATTTCTTTGAGTCATTTCAATTGATGAAGTCCATGGTAGAGTAAATTTACCATGAAACAGGACAACAAAGAAATACAAAGGTTGAAGAAGGTGAATCTTCAATAAGAGAAAAAGGAGGAGTTGGAGGTGGTGGACCTTCAAAACCTTCTTCTCCTTCATCCTCGTCATCTACAAGTGAATCAAGTGTACACCCCTCCAAGGATAAGAAACCTAAAAGAACTCATCATTATTTTGATATGCCTTTATTAAAGTTAGATGTAAAGTTTCAATTACCCACTTATGATGGTGAGTTAGATGCAGAAAAGATAGATAATTGGGTGAGACAGTTAAAAGTCTATGGAAGGATACACAAGATTTTTGATGATGAAACAAAGATCCAACTTGCGAATCTCAAATTGGGAGGCACAACTCTCATATGGTGGGAAAGAAAAAATAAAGATGATCTCAAGAAAAATGGTAAAACAATCTCTTCCTGGAATGATTTTATCACTGCTTCTAAGAAGCAATTTTATCCATTAGCATACATGCAACAATAAATGATGAATTGGAAAAGTTTAAGGCAAGTTAAGAATAAAAGTGTACAAGAATATACTCAACTATTTCATAAGAAAGCATTAAATTTGGGTATTCCTTTATATACACAAGAGACACTCCTAAAATATATTGGTGGTTTACATTCTTATCTAAAGCACACTATTCTTATTCTAAATCCTTATAACTTTGATGAAGTATATGTACAAGCCATTCACATTGAATCAAGTAAAGGGAATGTTGGTGATAGTGTTTCTACAAATACTTTGCAAAGAAAGGATTCAGGGAAATGAAAAGAGAAAGAGAAGAAGACAACCACAACAAGAAAGGAGAAGCCTACTTGCAAGCATTGCAAGAAGGTAGGCCATGATGAAGATCATTATTGGATCTTACATCTTGAGTTGAAGCCAAAGAAGTATGTCAATCAAGGGAGGAATAATACCACAACTGCGATAGTTCAAGTGGATCTTGGATCAGACTCCGGTGATGAGACAAATATTGTAGCTATGGGAATCCGAGTTATAAATTATGTTGCAAGTACTAGCTCTTCTAATTCAGATATTATGAATGATGAGTGTAAAAGGGGTGAAATTTTCCACATAAGGGTCATAAAAAATACTGTTAAAGTTGATACTCTTGTAAACAATGGATCACAAGCCAATTTAATCAGTGAAGTGGTTGTAAATAACTTGGGACTTGAAACTAAGCCACATCCTAGACCATATCCATTGGGATGGATATGTGGTGATAATAATTTGCAAGTAACCAAGCAATGTAAATTAAGTTTGCAATCACTTCTAATTATGTTGATAAAGTAGAGCTTGATATGGTACCACTGGACATATGTGGAATTGTCCTGGGAAGCCCATACCTTTATGATAGAAAATCCATATTCTACAGGGAGGAAAATACATATTTCTTCAAGAAAGATGGGAAAGAGTACATTGTTCATTCTCATCGCATCAAAACTGACAGATATTTTGCAACTACAGGGAAGTTAAAAATAATGGTAAATGAAAGAAAAAGTTTAACACTTATGTCTGTAACAAAACAGGAAGTTAGTGATACTAAACATGAGATGGTTTAGTATGTTTCGAATAATCATGAAGTGTCACAAGAAGTACAACATGAGGTTTAGTTGCATACTTTATTTACTGTTCCTATTCATAAGGGGAAGCATGTTTTGTCATTCTCATTCGCAGATTCAGTATTGTAGTTTAGTTTACTTCTATTCAGTGGTGTATGGATGCTACATGAGACAAAGAATGTAGATGATTGTGCAATAAATGAGATGATTACTTTGATAAACAATGCTATCTCAGTTTTTATGTTTGTTGTGATTAGTCAGGTGATCATTGTCCCAAAAAAAAGGATGGACGATCCAGGACAAGTGGGGAGGTAGTACCCTCACTTATTACTTGAGTAAAAGTAGAATTTTGGTGGTCCAAAAGCTTTCAAGTGGGGAGGAATGATCTAGGAGGCTCCCCAAGTGTAGAAAATGATAAAAAATGAAAGTTCACGGAATTGAATGAAACCAATTCCATTGCAACCAAATCGTCGCCCTGATTTCGAACATATATTTACTTTCTCAAACAAACGATGCATGCGAGATTTATCGCACTCTGACCATTTTCTCAAACAACTAAAAAGTCAACAGGTAAAACTAGCAAAACGTCAATGCTGACATCAACATGACATCACCATGTTGACATCAACAAAGTAATAGGTGGAAACACAGTAGAAGGGTGACTGGGCAGTTGACTGGGAATAAACAGATCCACTCAGATGATGACAAGTGGCATTTTTCAGAAAAATGAAGAGGTGTCACGTGGCACCCTATCATTGGATGGAAATGTTAAAAATATTATGGAGCTCATGGGTCTCGACCCCGTGACCCGTTGGAGGAGGAAGCACCTTGGGAAAGATTCATTACCAATCAACCACTTTGGCGCTTGTTATATGTAATCCACACTTTAATATTTAAAGTGAAATATATGACAAATGTGGGCAGAAGGGGCTGGGGCATAGCCCCAACCCATGGTTTATTTGATACCATGACCACAATGCTTATGTTGGGTGCCTTTTCCCTTAAAGCACACATTTTGTTTCCCCCTCCACCATACAAATAGGGGCTTATCCCTATGCGTGTGGAGTATGTTAGGCATTGGTTCAATGGAATGTTTCAACAAGACCAGGAGATATCCCTACAAAGGCACGTGGGGTTTCTCTTTCAGACCAAGATCACGTGCTATCTGCCACAAAACTAGGAGCTATCGCAAGTTTAGGGCCAGCGCTCAGCCCTTTTGGCTAGTGCTTGGCCATATGTACTTGATATGACCACTTAGAAGGGGTGCATGCCCAACCTTAGGGGCTACTGTGTATTTTTGTTCAGAAGTGGGTTTTGTGCTATAGTTTTTCCCAAAATAAGTATTTTTTAGGATTTTTTGGCCATTTGGAGGGGGATTTGATCCCAAAAAGAGTCCAAATCTTCGAGGGAAGTTGGGATTCTCTTGTTGGGCATAAAAAATATATAAAAAAGGCCTCTTAATATTGAGAGGTAACTTTTGATGTAGGTATTTTGAGGAGCAACTTGTGTTTTTGGCCATTTCTCATGTTTTGAGAGGCATTTTTGTCATGTTTTTAAGAGGCGTTTGATGAGGCATGTATGTATCTGAGTAAGGAGGTCTTGCACAAAAAATATGAAGCAAGTTTTGTAACAAAAAAGAGCCAATGTAAAGAGAACTTGAGAATTTAAAGAGCAATAAATAGGTCCTCCACTTGGAAGTAGGCCCAGAGATGTAGCCAACGATTGGTGAACTCCGTTAAGAAGTTCTTGTCTCTATTTCTATTTCTTGTTTGTTGTTATCTTCTCTTAATTAAAACATGGTTTATAATGGATGACCTCTTTAATTAGTAATGAGCATCAAGTAAAATTCATAATTGATATTCTGCAACAAATAGTAAAGTTTATGTATTTCACATTCTTATCGATCCGATGCACAAAGTACAATAAACGCAACTTGCAATTTGTCAGTAAAACATCACATTTTTGGATCACCTACATGTATGTATATTGGGCAGGAAGTATTGATGAAAAAATAAGTACAAGTGGAACAAATTTATACTTAGGTGACTTTTTAGTGTCCTAGTTAAACAAGAAGCAATCTTTAGTATCCTTATCCACAACAAAAGAAAAATATATTGCATCCGTAACATGTTGTACTTAGATTCTCTCGATGAAGAAAATCATGCAAGAAATAGAAGTGATATATGATGAGCCTATTCTGATACTCTGTGACAACACCAGTTCTATAAGCATCTCCAAGAATCTAATGTTGCGTTCGAAGATCAAACATATTCCCATTAAGTTCCACTTTCTATGTGAACAAGTCACATAAAATAATATCAAGTTGGAGTACATTGGGACAAAAGAACATATTGCATACATCTTCAAAAAGCCTCTTCCTAGGGATACCTTTGAGTATCTTCGACAAAAACTGGGAGTAATTTTTTCTCCAAATTGATTTCCATAATCTTCTGCAAGAATAAAAAGGGGAATACTATGAGGAGTAGTCACCCTTTGCCATTGATGTCAAAGGGGGAGAGAAAAATAGTAAAACTAGAAGCATGAATATAGGGGGACTTATCATGAATACAAGAGGATAATATAGTCATTGGGATGAGAGCACAAAGATAAGGCAAGAATGGTTATTTTAATAGGTTTCCATCAATGCCAAAGGGGGAGATTGCTGGAAAATTGGTTGTCATTGCTGTAAGCCTTAGAAGAATTCCTAAAGAAAATCCCATAACCCCTAAAAGTGATGATGTTGTGTCCTCTTGAAGAAGAATTGAAGAGACTTAAAGGATCCTTGATGTAATATCCCTCGGCCGAACCCAATTTTAAATGTAATATAAGTGTACTTAAGCTGGTGAGTTGTTTTGACATCATTTTGTAATGCACTCCATGTGGCATAGTGCGCGCATGAACTGTGTAGTAAAATGATGTAGTATGCACATTCCCAGATGCTATTGGATAAATCCGTAAGTGCAGACATGAACCGATCTCCCTAGATCCACCTGAATCTAGAACAAAGCAAGACAAAACACGACTCTTTCCCTAGATTTTGACCATTGAATTAAATAGGAGGCAAGAAAAAAGAAAATACCTTATTATCGCTTCCTATGGTCATTGTTGCTCCTGCTTCGCTCCAGTGCTCTCGTGCAGCCAAGACCAAGACAACACAAACCAACCAAAGTGAAGAAAGAACAATCTATTCAACAATCAATCTATGTATATGATCAAGGAGTTATACAATAAAGTGGAAATAGCTTTATGGGAAAGGGACATATTACTGTATCATATTAATGGAAATTAAAGATTACAAACTGAGCCTTGATGTCGCAAAATTCCTTTCGATGGCCCTTGGCTCTGACACACACACTTGCTCACTTGCATGAAGAAGATCAACCCTTTGGATAAACTTGCTAGAGTCTCCAAGCTGTTGTTCAATGTTGAATCCTTCACACAATTCTTTCACCAATTATCCAATGAATCTTTCTTAACCTTTTCCATGAGAATTCCATCAATATATAGGAGAGAATGAATTAGTTACTTAGATAAGAATGATCCCAAAATATCATGGAATCCAGTACTAGGATAACCATTCGAATGCCATCTCATCCTTATAGAAGATTCCCTTCTAGAAGCATTGAGAATTCATATTTTTCCTTTCCTTAGAAAGAGTTCACACCCTAGCAGTTCAACATAGTGCAAAATTCTCGCACCCTGGCTTAAGGCAGCCTGCGAGAATCATGCATTCTCACAGGCAAATATACTAGCAGCCTGCGAACAGTCTTCAAAAATGAGTTTTCTGGAAGAGATGAAAATAACTTTTTCTCAGGAGAAAGTTCTTATGAAGAGCCTGAGTACACCATCATCAATACATCATCATGATGACCAAAATCATGGGTAACATAATGCCCTGCAAAGTATGAGTTTGGAACCAGTGATAGCCGATAGACTTTGTAAGCTGCATGTGTGTGTCGGGAACCAGGAGGACACCTAATCAGAAACCTGTGAACAACCAAGCATCTACAGAATATCATATATATCAATTGTGAGGTAGGCATTCCCATACTCAGATCAAAAAATGATGACATTATAGACATGGTTCATGGCCACCAATCATACATTGTGGATCCATGCCATCAAAATATAGCATAGCCACCAGAATACATTGTGGATCTATGCGAGGAATTTCAAATCAAGACGACATAGCCATGAGACATACATAGTGGATCTATGTGTTGCAAATTATACATACTCCATCACAACCTGGATCACAAAGATGATATCCAGGGTCTTCAATCTCGTCGCCCAAAGTATGAATCTAACCATGTGATTACATGTTTTGAAGTTGAACATGGTAGAAACCACTTGATTACCGGTCATTGATGAAACTGTTAACAAGTGCGAGGGAAATCACCATTGATGTCAATGACTCCCAAGGTACTCTAGTATAATCCATCGAGTATGAATAAATGAGTTGATGTCGAACAACCGATGGAATCTTTCAATCAGGGGTCAATGATGTAAACCCACTGTCGAAA
This sequence comes from Picea glauca, assembly GCA_000966675.3. Taxonomy (NCBI): domain Eukaryota; kingdom Viridiplantae; phylum Streptophyta; class Pinopsida; order Pinales; family Pinaceae; genus Picea; species Picea glauca. The sequence goes on along the minus strand of JZKD02S2287311.1, from coordinate 184,503 downwards.
GCGGGGAAACCTTTCATTGAGGCATGCAAGCTCCAAGGTACCAAATAATTTCTAAGTCTTGATTCCGGATAATGAGCTGAAGTCGATGGAACAAAACTCGTCATAGGAGGCCCTTGAAGTATCCCTCATCAATGACACGAAATGAGTAACATATTTTGAAGGTGAAACAGAGTATGATGTGAATTGGACTGGACACAGGGAAGGTTGACACAGAGAGAATGGATAAATGCAAATGGTCGACTCAATATAGGTTTCAGATGGACTTCTCTTGAACATATGAATGACACGACTAATGATTTGGAAAAATTGACTCAAAGACGATACAGGGAATGACCTTGTAGCAAATCGAATGAGAGACAAATGGATTTCCCAAACTAGCTTCAAATGATGAATAGGGGGTGTCATGTTCAAGAGCGACACTTACTACCAATTAATACGACGATGAAAACATATCCCTTTCCCAAATTTCCCCCCACCATTTCTAGTGAGTACCTCTTTATTTTTAAGCAAGCTTAAGGAGGATAACATATGCTTGTTGATGTAAGCTCATCCTTCGGATGAGTCCCTCGGATTATGTTTAACGAACCCTAAGAAGGAGTGGTTCGGTCCCATCATTGGTCTGTCAATGTTTGTTTAACAAGTCCAGAGATAGAAAACTCGAAGGTTTTTAAAGATTATAGAGTTTGGAAAAACACTTAAAAGAGAACTCTCGCAGTTCCTTTTTCGTAAAATAGTCTGGATGAGACCAAAAAAGAGATAAATTATCACTCACCAGACGCTTACTTCAAATACTTTATTGAGCGTGAAATTAGCAAGGTCGCTCGACGATCTTTTCATGTTTAGAGAGTCTGAAAAGATCTTAAAGGGAACTCCAGGGGGTTCCTTTTTCGTATAACCTTTACGAGTTCGAAAAAGTGATAAAAATATAATTGGTTACATTCTCATTGATTTACGAGCACGAGAAAGAACAAAGACTAAGCTTGGTAACTTATTCTCATGTATTTATGAGCATGACAAAGAACAAAGACTAAGCTCGGGATTGTTTTCATTTTTACACAAGCTTTAAAACAAAACAAAACTATGCTTGGGATAGATTTTAATTTTTATACAAGCTTAAAATATAAACAAAACTATGCTTGGACCTGTTTTCATTTTTACACAAGCTTGAACCAGAGGAAACTATGCTTGAGGTAAGTGGTTTCATTTTTACACAAGCTTGAACCATATAAAACTATGCTTGCAACTTCCCAACGGATGGTTGGTACTTAGCCCCCAGCTTAAGAAGCTAGTGGCTCAAACTTCAACATGAAGTCCAGAGGCTGAGGCAAATGACCCCCAAGCTTCGTTTCATCCAACTGCAAAGGAGAATTAAATGAAGCTTCAAATACTAGACGAAGGACTTCACTCAAATAGAGAGGGGGAAAACTATTTCATTTTTTAACGAGCTTGACACAGAAACAAGAACTATGCTCGTAACCTCTGTTTCATTTTTTAATGAGGTTGCTACAGAGATGCAAAAATTATCCTCACTCTCTCTTATTGATCATGGATTCCAAGAGGACAATGCTCTGGAATGACACCATGTCAAGGGACAAAAATCGGTCATGGCTTCCAAGAGGTCTTCACTGGAAGGAAGAAACACACTCCGGAAGGACACCATGTCTAGGGTCCCAACAGGAGTAAAGAGATCAAGCTCTAGAAACCCTATCGAAGAGATCACCGTGTCAACGAATGGATCTAAGTCATCAGAATTTGAATTCATGGGAGACAATGCCACATAATTACGGATGGCCTCATTACTTGGAGGGGGTTCCACGGGAGAAGGAGGAATATCCCCCGGCATGGTAGATTTTGTATCAACAAGAAAAACATGGGCAGTATCGGGTTTACTCTCTAGCGGGAGAGTAGGATTGACCGATGGAGAGATCAGATTGACCACTTGGGTTTCATTCTCTAGGGGGAGAATGGGGTCGATAGGTGGAAACAGATCGACCACTTGGTCTACTGGTTCATCCAAAGATGTGACCAGATTGACCACTTGATCAATCGGACTGACCGACAGGGGAACTGGATTGATCATTCCATCAACTACAAGTGGGTTGAGAGAAAGCTTGCGATAAGCAGCTGGAAGTTGAGGCTGTGAAATAGTCATGTCTTCTAGTAATTTTGAGGCTTCGTCCATATGAGGACAAAGGTGAGTGAGATGACTCCCTTTGCATAACATACATGGGAACTTGACTCTAATTTTCTTCTTCCCAACAATATTGTGACTCGTTGACGGGAGGCCATCAACATGTTGTTCAGAGGCTAACGACATGGGTTGGCGAGGATGTGTAGACCATGCTTTTATAACCTTGGATAGACCATGGCAATCCTTAAGAAGATGGATACCCGTACAAAGCCTGCAAGGGTACTTGGGCTTATGGGTTGTTTGGGTGATCTTGACATCATCAACACTCCCAGCACGAGTAACAGTAACTGGTTTTTTTCCAACATGTTTGACAGTGGTTGGAGGTTTTGACCCTTGCTTATATTTCTTCTTCTCATTCTTCCTTTTCTTCTTCTTCTTATTCACCAAGTTACTAGCTTCAGAACTTTCGCTCGATGAAGAAGATGGAACTGAAGGCGACCTTGCAAGCGAAGAAGGTGAAGAATACCTTACTAGTGAAGATGGTGAAGGATCAACATGAGGTTGACGCTCTTGGGGGAAAGTGCTTATGACCGAAGCACTTACTACATTCAGGATTACCTGAGTGAAAAACAACCACACCGACAATCCAATCGTGAGACTTGGAAGGCTCAAAGTAGTGATGTGAGGAGGACCAATGTTTCCATAAGAAGGAAAAACAAAAGGTTCCCATGGAGCAGAGGTTCCTTCATTGGTCATTTCGGGAACTGACGCCATTAAAAACAAAAACCCAATCTAGAGTCCTCTAAGGAAAACAAACAACACACGCTAAAAATCTATAAGCAAGCAAGCAAACAAAACCTTCTCACAATGAACGCACTAGTTGGTGATGAAATCCAACGTCATGAGAACAATGTAAGAAAGGGCTGAGATAGAGCGGGTGGAAAATTTACATTGACGACCTGCTTAACGGACTTACACCCTAGTGCAAGCTCCCACACATAATCGTGGGTATACCCTCCAAGGAGCTCGAGTGAGTTTGGCCAATGTCGATTCCAGGTACCGTGAA